>CAIGRT010075933.1:0-11197 GCA_903798405.1 Fraxinus platypoda | reverse complement strand
AACACCAAAACACATACTTCCATAAATCTATCAGAATTTCGAAGATCAGGAAAGGTGACCGGAGTTCCTGTTGTTGGAGAACGAGGAGCTCTCATTGATCTACATGAGATAAACAAATTCAGAAGGCCGGGAGTTGGTGCTGGAGCACGCAATCCAGGAAGGATTTGGTGATTACAATCAGAAGGATCAGAAGGTCAAAAAGTACAAGAGTTAGTCGAGTCTAACAGTACTGTAAGTTGATTTGTTTATAGTGAATTTTTACTGGCTTATGCTCAGAGTTTTTTTTACCCAGTTACGGATTTTCTCCATTAACAATTTTCAAGTGTTATTTATTTTTTAGTAATGTATTAACTACGGTAATTCAACATAGGATAATTGTGCATGTGAATTCATTTGGATTAATTAATAACCGTGACTTGTTGCATTTATTAATTGATAAATTTGAATTCCGCATAAACGCATATTCACCCCCCTCTAAGTGTTAGTTGGCTTGAACTCCGTTATTTCAAGTGGCATCAGATCCTCTTTTCGATTCCTGGCCTATATTTAATCTAGATGAATCAGTTTCTTTCTGTGCCTCCGTTTTTTTATGAAAGCAATTATGCATATTGGAAGGTTAGAATGAGAGCATTCCTTGAGTCTCTAGATGATCGGATTTGGGTTAGTGTACAAAATGGTTGGACCGCTCCTCTATTGTTTTAGGTGTAGTTACCCTTGTTGGACCAAGGGTGAACTAGTTGAGTGCAATTGAAATAGTAAAGGGCTTCATGCCCTATTTATGACTGTGTCTGCTGAAAAGTTTAGGAGAGTGTCGATGTGTGAAACCACGAAAGAAGTTTGAGATATTTTAGAGACCACACACGAAGGAACCAAAATCGTTAAGAGCTCTAAACTATATATGTTAACCACTAGATTTGAAGAAATTAGAATGAAGGACGATGAATTCTATGCGAAGCCGAATGACATAGTAAACTCTAGTTTTAACCTAGGTGAGAAAATTCTTGAGTCTAAGATTGTCAGAAAAATCCCGAGATCATTACCTGAAAGATTTAGACCTAAAGTTAAGGCTATCGAGGAGAGCAAGGATCTAGATGCTATTAAGATTGAAAACCTGGTTGGTTCTCTTCGAACATATAAACTTACCATATCTCAACCTAAGAAGAACAAGTCTATAGCCTTGAATACTGTTAGGGAAGAAAATAATGATTCATCTGATTTGGAATCACTTAATGATGAGGAAATAACTTACTTGTTAAGAATTTCCAAAATTGTTTAGAAATAAGAAGAAGACTAAAGAGAGACATAAAAGTGATTCTAGTGAGTTTAGAAAGAGATCTAAATCTGTTAGATGTCATAATTTCAAGGTTTTGGCCACTATAGAAGTGAGTGGCCTAATCGTAAGAGATATCAGGGTAAAGCCATGAATGTTACTTTCATCGATGACGAGTCTAGCTCGAATAATCAAAGTAAGATGTCTACACATGAGGAGAGTGGGAAGTTTATGGTCTTCACTGCTAGGTTTAAAAGTGAATCTGATAAGGACTGTGAGAAGGTTGAGGAAGTAGATAGTGATGAGCAAACTGAGGAAGATTATGAAGATAAGGATGAGATTCGTGAGGCTTATCAAAAGTTATTTGATGATAGTCTTAAGATAAAGAAAGTCAATAAAGTCGTATTGAAGAAGGTTAATGAACTTGAGATAGCGAGATAAAAACTCATAGCCGACTTTCAGGATTCTACCAAAAATCTGAGTGAGTTGAGACTTGTCANGGCTTATCAAAAGTTATTTGATGATAGTCTTAAGATAAAGAAAGTCAATAAAGTCGTATTGAAGAAGGTTAATGAACTTGAGATAGCGAGATAAAAACTCATAGCCGACTTTCAGGATTCTACCAAAAATCTGAGTGAGTTGAGACTTGTCAATGAGAACCTAGAAGTTAAGGTTAAAACCTTAACAAGTGACCTAAAAAAATCCAAAACTAAACTTCATACATTTTTGTGTGGTTCTAGAAACTTGAAAATCTGTTAGAGATGAACATGCCAGATCGAAATAGGCAGAGTCTAGGATATGTTCAAACTGATAACAATACTGCTAGTGCATCCAATACCACGTTTGTCTCGGCCACCAACAAACTTAGGAATGTTGCTAATCCTGAACACAAGGGAAAAAGTGTCTTAGGATCGAGGCCTACTAGACAACGTAGGACCAATCGACCTATAAATCAATATCAACCATCACGTAGTTTTGAACCTAGGTTTATTCTCACTTGTCACAATTGTGGTGCACTCGAATATACAAGGCCTAGGTGTCATAAATTCATGAAAAGAAATAGAAATTAAAATTTTACTAGAGTTAGAAATCAAGATTTTGATAGTCGGATTGATTTCCTCACTAATCAAGTCAGTCATTTGACCAAGTTAATAATACAGTTGACTCGAAATAAGTCTTCCACTAGATATGTTTAGATGAAAAAGAGTGATTTGGAAAATATTGAAATTGATCATGGCGCCCTTAAAGAGGTAAGAGCGTTTGTATATCTAATTGATTAGGTACTTTTGATGCATGCTTATGTTTTTTAATTGATTAATTCATTATTGCATGCATTTTTTTTTTAATTTTTAGGCAATTTGATTGTTTTGTAAAATAAAAAAATAAAAAATTTTGAAAAAAAAATTGAAAAATAAAAAGGGTGAAAATTATTTACTACAACATGATATATGATTTTCTTGAACATGTATGTTGTGACCAAGTANATTGATTCATTCATTATTGCATGCATCTTATTTTTATTTTACGTTTTAGGTCATTTTATTTATTTTTAAATAAAAAATTTTAAAAAAATATATCGAAAAATAAAAAAATGGGTGAAAATTCTTTACTACCGCATGATATATGATTTACTTGAACATGTATGTTGTGACCAAGTATGAGTTTAATTGATGTTCTGTAGTATATTTTCATTACTTTGTTTAGGTTTTTTTTTTTTGATGGAAAATATTTCATTCATAAAGGCAAAAAAGCCTTAGGAAAGGGTACAATAGTGTCTGTCAATGAAAGTTACATTTTCAATGAACAAAGGGGCATTGTGCCACCATAAGGTCATGTCTTCAAGAGACCATGCATGTCGCGCTAAAAGTGAGCTGCTTGGTTACCAAGTCTATTGCAATGCTGGAGGCTACTTTGAGGGAATCTCTTTAACAAGTCCTTAATTTCAGCCGCCATGGACCTGATTGAAGCTGAGGTTGGTTCTAGTTTATTGATTTCATCCACAAGGAACAAACAATCACTCTCCACTATCAATTGAGATATCCCGAGGTTAAGGCAAAGTTGTAGACCTCGTACAAGCCCCGCAGCTTCAATGTGTTCAGGTTCTAAAATGGTATTTAAGTAGCCAAAATTATTTCCCCCTCGTGGTCACGTAAGATAATTCCAAGTCCAGCCTTGTTAAGATCAAAGATTAATGCTCCATCAACATTGAGTTTTACTGCATTCTGAGGTGGTGCTGACCACCTGTATTTCTGGGATAGTACACCAGGAGCATGATGGAGAGGATGGCCTGATACAACAGCTGGTTTGTTGGCGAGAGCTGTAGCGATTAGCTGTTGTAGTGGGAGATCAACCTGGTCATAAACCATCTTGTTACGGCGGTACCAGAAACTCCAAGTAATGAGCAGAAATTCTGAGAGGGCCTCTGTTGAAACATTAGTCAGGATTGCGATAGCAGCCTGTATGAAGCCTCCATGAAATGTCTTATTCTGTAATATTGGGAATTGTTTTGATAAGACTCCATGAATAGAGGGGCAGTGAAGTAAAACATGGCAGATATCCTCTATCTGGTAGTCACAGAAACAGCACTGAGGATTCATGTGAATATTTCTTCGAGCCAGGTTCTGCTTTAAAGGTAAGATTTCTTGACAAGCTCTCCAGGCAAAGATCTTAACTTTTTGAGGGATCTTAAGCCGCCACATGGTATCCCAAAATTTCTTTTTCTCCGAAATGTCTGAGGGGCTGCCACGTTCAGGAGTGAGGCAGGTTCTGAAGAAGTTATAAGCACTATTGACAGTATAAATTTCAGATTTTTCATACTCCCACACCCAGAAATCCTCTTCCCCCAAGTGGCTGGGATGTAGTTTCAGAATAGCCTCGATAATTTTTGGGTTGAATAGAGCTCTAAGCTTTGCCAAGTCCCACCACATTAATTGAGGATCAAGTAGTGAGACACTGGACAATCAGCTTGCTGATGAGAATATTGTTGCAGGTTGGCTCCTAGTTCCCTGTTCAAATCAATTATTCCAGGGATCCATTTATCTTTCAAGATGTGGATAGTTTTGCCGTTTCCCACAACCCATCTTTCTCCTTACATTAAAAGGTTTTTGGCCTCCCAAATTCCACGCCAAGTATAAGAGGGATTCCCTCCTATTGAGGCCTTCAACACATTGCCATCAGGAAAATAATGGGCCGAATATATCTTATGAAGTAAACTGTCCTTGTGTGTCAGAAGTCTCCAGGCTTGTTTTCCAAGCATAGCCAAGTTGAAAATCTCGAGTTCCTTGAAGCCCATGCCACCCATGGATTTTGATCTACACATATTTTCTCAGGATTACCAATGAATTTTCCTTTCATCCTTTCTTTGGCCCTACTAGAATCGAGCCATCATTCTTTCAATATCAGCACATAACATGGATGGTAGTTTGAAGCAACTCATAGCATAGGAGGGGATCGCCAAGGCCACTGATTTAAGGAGGACTTCTCTTCCTCCTTGGGGGAATAAGTTATGCTTCCAACCTTGTAACTTCTGCCAGACCTTGTGTTTAATTTCAGAGAAGGCTCGCGCTTTGGATCTACCCACCATCGGTGGTAGACCAAGGTATTTTTCATATTGTTGTACTTGGGGAGCATTCCATAAAGTCATTATTGATCGCTGTTTTTCCGGTGGTACATTAGCACTAAATACCATTGATGTTTTTTCCCTGTTCAACTGTTGCCCTGAAGCAGTTTCATAAGTACTAAGGATAGTTTGGAGCCGAATCATGGTTTCCTCATTAGCTTCACAAAAGATCAAGCTATCATCCGCAAAGCGAATATGATCCAATCGTGGAGCTCTTCTACACAGTTGAAACCCTGGCATCCTCTTGGTTCTCTCCGCCTCATTCATTAGACTAATTAATCCTTCAGTGCATAGAAGAAATAGATAAGGAGAGATAGGGTTTCCTTGTCGTAGACCCCGAGAGGGGATTATGTGACCAGTGGGGCTGCCGTTTATAAGGACTGAGAAAGAGGAGGTAGTAACACATTTCATTGCTAGTTGAATAATCTTTTCGTGGAAGCCCAACTTGTGCATAACCGCCTGTAGAAAGGGCCATTCAACTCTGTCATATGCCTTGCTCATGTCCAATTTAAGAGACATGAAGCCCTTCTTACCTTTCTTTTTTCTCCTCAAGAAATGGAGCATTTCGTAGGCCACAAGTACATTATCTGTGATGAGCCTTCCTTTAAGAAAAGCGGACTGTGTTTCTGAGATCACCATAGGAAGCACTACTTTTATTCGATTAGCCACCACTTTAGAAATTAATTTATACATGACATTACACAGATTTATAGGCCTGAAATCTTTGACTTTCTGGGGATTTTCAATTTTAGGGATAAGTGTAATGAAAGTGTGATTCAAAATTTGAGGAAACTGACAGGTATTTAGAGCATGTAGTACATCATTTGTGATCGATGAGCCAATAGTAGGCCAAAACCTTTGGAAGAAAAGAGGAGGCATACCATCGGGTCCCGGCGCTTTTGTGGGATGCATTTCCTTCAAAGCCTGGGCGACTTCAGCTGCAGTGAAGGGTTGTGTCAATCTGTTGTTCATATCAGGGGTTACCTTGTTCTCCATTTTATCTAGGACAGCATCAAGATTAGTGGAGTTTGTAGAGGAGAACAAGTTAGAATAATAGTTGATGATTAAGTTGTTGCATGCTTCCCTTTCCTGCCAACAGTCCTGATCATCTAAGAGCTTGGTAATCATGTTTGTCTTTCTCATCTGGGAAGCTTTAGCATGGAAAAAACGAGTGTTTTAGTCCCCTTCCTCGAGCCAAGTAGCCCTAGACCTCTGTTTCCACATTAGTTCTTCCCTATCCATCCAAGTTTGTACATCAGCAGCCGTTTTTTGAAGAACGTCAGAATTTATATTTATAGGATCTTGGTTCTGGACTTGGGCAAGCGTGGATTTTGCTTTGTTAAGCTCCACATTCACCCTGCGAAAACCATTGTTGCCGTTGAGTGCTACAGTAGCTTATATTCCTCATCATACTATCCATGATCTGGGGGCTATCATCAGACCATTGATTCAGTACAATGTTTGAACAGGCCTTCTCACCAAGCCACATTGATTCAAATCTGAAAAGTTTACCTCTTTTAGGTTGGCGATGAGCTCCATCAAGTTCTATCCAAAGAGGAAGGTGATCTGAGTACGCTGTTGAACCATGAGTAACCACAGCGTGAGGAAAGAGTCGACACCAGAAAGTGTTTGCAGCAAAAAGCGATCAAGTCGTTCGAAAATCTGAGTAGAGTTCTGTCTTCCTTTATACCATGTATATTGAGGGCCTTTGAACCCGAGATCACGTAGCTTGCAATCATAGAACATTTGTTGAAAGTTTTCCATTTGTTGTCTAGGCCTATCTCGACCACCCCATTTCTCCTTGTTAGATAGGATTTCATTGAAGTTGCCAAAGACAAGCCAGGCTTCCATATTGTCCCTTTTCAGTCTCCTCAATAAATCCCATGTCTCCATGCGTTTATTTGTCTCGGGATGGCCATAGATACCTGTTAAAAACTAGCTGTACTGTGGCGATTTAATTTTGGCATCAATATGGTTTTTGGAATAACTGAGAATAGATAGGCGAGTATCCTTTTTCCAGAGGAGTGCAATGCCTCCACTACGTCCAGTTGTCTCAACGGTAAAACATCCATAGAACTTTAACTTCATTCGACAGCTTTCCATATTTGTAACATTAAGCTTTGTCTCTTGTAGAAATAAAATATCGGGGTCTTCCTTCCTGATAAGAACAGAAAGAGTGCGAATGCCACGGGGGTTCCCAAGCCCCCGTGCATTCCAGCTTAGGAGTTTCATTGTGACCGGTGGGGCTGAAATTCAGCCACCACCGAAACTTGAGACTTTAGATCATAAGTCCCGTCATGAGTTTTATCTTTACCTCTCAATCTTTTAGAATTTCGAACAGCTTCACTCGTAGCAGATGAAGAATCTAGGGGCCTTTTAAGGCTTCCTAGTGAAGTGGATGCATTACAGCCGTGTGCCTGAGGCTTCTGGGTCCTTTTCCATTTTCTTGTGACTTTTGTGCTTTTCTCCTTAATTGGATCCTCGTATAATTTAGGCAAGACAACATCTGTTTTATGATTGACAGGAATACCCTTAGACAAATGGGCAGCATTAACACAATCATCAAACTTTCCTTCCATATGATTGGCAATTAGCACATCAGTCTGTATTACATGTGGCGTCTGAGTTGTTGCCTCTATCAATCCTGCAGTATCACTCCTCAAATTATTTTCCTGTGATTGTTCCAAATCTGTCGCCTTAAACACTTCCATATTATCTTCCTTAGGAATATGTCCCTGTGATTGCTCCATATTTGTCGCTGCCCTCTTCTCCACAGTATCAGTTCCAGAATAATATCCCTGTAAATGCTCCTGAATTTTCGCTGTGTTACAGGTAGTTTCCAAATCAGATACATTCTTACCATTTTCCCTACCACCGGAATATGGTCCTGACTGGTTCGTCGGAGGTTCAGGAACCATTGAATTCAGTTGACGATCACGAATAGGGCCTCCATAATCTCCAAGATTACTTGCACGTAGCCAAGGTCCGTAGGTGTAATCAGAACTTGTATATGCCTCCATAGCTGATTGCCATTGGGGGCACTCCTTTTGACTGTGGCCAAGTGTACCACATAAATAACAAAAGTTTGGGAGACGCTCATAGGCAAAGCTAACCCAGAATGGTTTGTAGGATCCCACACAGATCTTCTTACCACGGAGCAGGGGTTTGGAGACATCCAGGCCAACCCGAACACGACGAAAATCGCCTCTTGCAATTTCATTTTTATCTATATCAATTTCAATAATTTTTCCAAGTTGTCGCCCTATAGAATCTCCCATTTTCCAGTTGCGAACCATGATAGGAAGGTCGTAAATTCTGACCCAGAAGTTCACCTCAGAGAAAGAGACTTCGTGAGTTTGCTCAAGACCATCAATATCTTTGGTTAAAACCAAATGTTTGTCAAACTGCCATGGGCCTTCACGTTTGACACGATCCTTATCTCGGTTATCATCAAATTCTGCTAGAAATAGATTTGGAGAAATATCTTGAATGTTCATAATTTTATTTGGTCGCTATAACCTCATCATGGTGCTCTTGAAGGCCTCTTTGTTGAAATGCTTGGTAGATAAAAGTTTGAATAGCAAACATTTGTCACTTCGATGGGGGGTCAGCACCTCCATTTCATCAACCACCAGTGCATCTTCCTCCAATTCTGTAAGAGAGAGTTGTTCACACATTCCTGCAATATCTTGATCTATAGAGCTAGTACTCGAATTCTCGAGAGAAAAACCTGCAGAGGCGCAGGGAAGAGAAGCCTCTACTTAGGGAATCCTAGAGAGGATTTTACATCTGTATATTATTGAGACTATTACTTTGTTTAGGTTTATGTGTAGTAATTAGTATAGATTTTTTCATGTACCATCTGCACTGCATACTATGATCTTGTGAGCAAGTCTTGACCGCGTGTATGAGATTTGTGATGGCTGTCATCTGTTGGTAAGGTGACCTTGAATATTGATTGACCTTAATTTAGTAGACCTAAGCTCAAGTATATCCCCTTAAATAAAATAAAAATGTTTCATCATATACTCTTCTTCGAAACCTATTTGAATCGAGTAATTAAGCTCGATGGATTTTTCATAACCTGATACCCTATGGACAAGTGACTTGGAGTCATCGACCTAAAACTCGTTAAAGGGTCATCTTAGTCGCTTAATTGAGAAAAGTTTGTACATAAAATGTGAAAAATTGAAGAGAAAAATGATGAGCTTATATATATGCTCAAAATTAGGAGGAGAAAATAATAATAT
The DNA here is from genome assembly GCA_903798405.1 of Fraxinus platypoda. Classification (NCBI taxonomy): domain Eukaryota; kingdom Viridiplantae; phylum Streptophyta; class Magnoliopsida; order Lamiales; family Oleaceae; genus Fraxinus; species Fraxinus platypoda. Next base: position 2,058 of record CAIGRT010075933.1, on the reverse strand, counting down.
ACATGAAAATGAGCTTTATTTATAGGCCGTAATATGCATTATTAGTTTGACTTTTATTAGTAGAGGAATAAACTTATTTAACAGTGATGTTTAACATGTCATTTCTCACAAATTTAAGGTTGGAGTTTTGATCACAAGGAATTAGTGACACTTAACACATATGCGTTACTTATACAATTTACTCCATTTAGACTTGAACTGAGTATGTGGGAAAGTTTACTGATCATTGATTATGCTTGTGTATGCTATCAACTGCATTTTTAAGTTATTATATATTGTTGTTACCTTTATCATTTGTGACAAAAAGGGGGAGTAGGCAGTTAGTAGTATGTCATGATTTGATTTAAAATTATTTTTTTTCGGATGTATATGATATTTGAGTTAAACATATTTTTTTGAACTTTTCGGATGTATATGATTGTTCTTCTTTTTAGTTAGATTAAGTTTTGATATTTAGTGATATCAATGTTTGGTTTTGGTGTGTTGGCTTACATTGATATTGCGTCTTAATTTAGCTGGTAAGTTGAATTTAAGAATAACTTTCTCGAATGCTTTTATTCCTGTTACTGTTTCACGTACTTGTATACTTGATATTTGAGTTGTATTTTTTCAGGAAACAAGTTGGACAAAGGAAAGCAAGATTCAGCTGAGTCAGTTGGTTTTGGGTAGATTAGATAAAATCTATTTGATTTGTAATACATGTTTTGTCACAGAATGCCAAATGGGGAGTTTGTTAGGTTTTAAAGATGTTGGCAATCTTTTGACAAAACTATTGTTGAAAAAGAGTTTTTAAAGTCAAAGTGTTAAGTGGTAAGTTAGAAATCCTAGGGTTCGAGTATGGAACAAGGAGAAAAGTGTCGCCGCAATTTCGCTAGCCTATCGTCCAGCTGATGCTCAAGCAGTAAAAAATAGAAGTTACGTCGCCCGCCTGACGTCTGGACTTCGCTCGAGCGACACACTGTTGCTCGCCTGTCACTCGAGCGATAGTATATCCCAAGAAAAACTAATTTGCATTTTCAAGGTTTTCATTAGGCCCATACTACCCAAAATCTCTACACTATACATATCCACACCTCCATTCGAAAAAATGAGTGTTGAACATTAAGAGAAACAAGAGATTACTTCCTACATATCATTCATATAGTTCAACCTTTGTTTTGATTTCATCATTGCATTGAAAAACATCAACTTCACACAAATCAAACACCAAAACACATACTTTTATAATTCTGAAGATCAGAGGAGGTCCCAGAGTTCTGGTTGTTGGAAAACGAAGAGTTCTCATTGATCCACAGGAGATAGACGAATTCAGAAGGCCGAGAGTTGATACAAGAGCACACAATCCATGAGGGCTTTGGTGATTACAGTCAGGAGGTCAGATTGTACTAGAATTAGTCAAGTTTCATAGTACTGTAAGTTGATTTGTTTATAGTGAATTTTTATTGGCTCGGGCTTGGAGTTTTTTACCCAGTTACGGGTTTTTTCCGTCAATAATTTTAAGTGTTATTTATTTTTTAGTAATGTATTAACTGCGGTAATTCAATATAGGATAGTTGTGCATGTGAACTCATTTGGATTAATTAATAACCGTGATTTGTTTCACTTATTAATTGATAAATTTAAATTCCATATAAACATCTATTCACCCCCTATAGGTGTTAATTGGGCCGAACTCCGTTATTTCATCATGAAAAGGTGTAAAAAAGGGCACAATTATGTATTAAAAAAGAGACAGACTCTTGGATCGAACGTCTTCTTTTTAAAAAAAAATAAATAAAAATATGTCGATTTAAATTATCCTCTCAAAATTGAGGACGTGTTGACATACAAAAAATGAGACCCAGTTAAATGGTCCAAAGAACGAAACCCAGTTAGGAAATTCGAATGATGGACCCAAACGAGACCATATCAAAACCCAAGATGGAGTTATATAATGGAGGCTCATCATCGCTCAAACCTACTAGACGCCTAAGATTTGGGCAAGTCTGTCATCGCTCAAGCCTATGAGACGCCCAAGATTTGGGCGAATATAGTGTTTGGATTACTATTCGAAGCAAC
>CAIGRT010075930.1:0-12333 GCA_903798405.1 Fraxinus platypoda | reverse complement strand
TTGCCAAAAAAAAAAAAAAAACAAAAACAAAAAAATGACAGAACCTGGAAAAGACTTTCCCACCAAAATGGTGGGAAAATGAATTCAAGGAATTGAGAGAAATTGTGACCGTGTGAAGTAAAGTGGGAATTCCAATTCCCTAGAAACATATCAAACAATGAAAAAGTGGGCCATGGAATTGGGTGGCTATCAAACACACCCTTAGTATTTTATATATTCCAATTCATGATGTATTCATGGATTATTAAGGACGATGATACTAGGGGATTCATTGTATTCTCATCCAAAACATGCTATTAAGTTTTCTTAGTACGTAGATTCTTACATGTTCTTGGGAGTTCGGGGAGAATTAGTGTCGTTCTAACATCTTTTCACATAGTGGAATCTCTTTTATGGCATGTTGTTTCTCTCTGTCTTTGGAATTTTCCACGTAAATTCTTGTGTTTATGACATTGTTATTCCTCTCTAATTTTATATTTTTGTTCTTGATATTTTCCGAGGAGAGTATCCTGGGGTGAATCAAGAAATTGGTCCAGATTCCCAAGGAGGGGTGTCTCCTTGAACGATGTAACTTAAAAGTAATTTTTGTTTCTTTTTAAGTTTAGTAAAAACAAATTAAATTTGTGGGAAATTATTCCCATTCAATTGATGAGCCTCGGTTCATTTCTGCCAAGCACAGATTAGAGCTACATGCTGATGCTAACCTATAATGAATTATGCAATCAAAATAATGTTCCTGTAAATTGATGGCAAATCAAGAAACTTCGATTCTTCAAACATATAAATGGGGTGTTGATTTATGCTGTTAAGACTCTAATCCCAAAATGTTCCTTTAGTGTTGGATCCCAGACAGAGGTAGTGGGTGTTTGGTTTTTGGGTGAAATAAAGTGAAGAAGTTGAATATATTTGTATACAGACTATGTTGTCTTCTTCTCAACAAATTTTTTTGCCTTTTGTTTTGATTCATTTATAAGAAAAAGAAATAGAAGATGAAGAAATCCTGCTGTATTTCTTATTCTTGAATCATCATGTCTATACAATATTTATAATTACATATACTTGTGCAAGAAGAAAAATAAAGGAATCTAATTGTTACAACAAAATAGAGAGAGAAAACACAGGTCCGGTGGAATCAACAAATTTCTGGTAACAATGCTGCTATGCTATCATGCTTCCAGATTCTTCCATCTTCCTTGGATTCTAGTTGGCTGATGATGTGTTTCGAGTTGCTGACTATGTTGCCAGCTCACCTCCAAGTATATCAAGCTACCCTTTATGATTCAATAGCCCCCCGCAAGATGGAGAGCAGATATCAGTCACTCCCATCTTGTTCATGTGCGAGTAAAGGCTTGAAGAGTTCAAACCTTTGGTTAACATGTCTGCTACCTGCGAACCAGTGTGAATGTATTCTTTAATAATGCTTCCACTTTGTATTTTGTCTCTAATAAGATGATAATCAATTTCTATATGTTTGGTTCTTTCGTAAAAAAGGGGATTTGTTGCAATGTAAATGGCAGATTTGTTATGACAGTATAATGTTGCTGCCTGCCTATGTTCGATTTATAATGATTCAAATAGGTATCTCATCCATGTTAGTTTACAGCAAACTTGCGACATTGCTCTGTATTCAGCTTCAGAGGATGATCTTGAAACCACATTTTGCTTTTTTGATTTCCATGACACTAGTGAGGAACCAATGAAAACACAGTAACCTGTCACTGATCTTCTAGTATCCGGACAAGCTCCCCAATCTGAGTCTGAGTAATCCTTCAGCTGGAGGTCAGAGGTAGAAGAGTAGAACAACCCTTGACATGGTGCCCTCTTGAAGTACTTTAGTACTTTGTTCCCTGCATTCAAGTGTGGCACTCTCGGTTTATCCATATATTGACTCAACAATTGGACTGAGTAGGATAGATCAAGTCTGGTTATTGTCAAATACAACAACCTTTCTATCAATATTCTATAAAGAGAGGGATTAGCAAGTAAACTTCCTTCATCCTTAGTTAATTTAAGATTTTGTTCAAGAGGTATTTTCGATGGTGCTGATCCTATCGTCCCTGAATCTCCCAAGATATCTAGAGCATTCTTTCTCTGAGATATGTGTATTCCACGTTCAGATCTTGCCACTTCAATTCCCAAAAAATACTTCAATTTTCCCAAATCTTTGATTTTGAACTTTGCATCAAGTGCAACCTTGAGATGATTTATAGCATTCATACAACTTCCTGCTAAAATGACATCGTCAACGTATACAAAATGGCTGTGAATGATCCTTGAGTAATCCTAGTGAACAAACTATAATCTGCCTTCGACCGAGTGAAACCGTGCTCAATGATAAAACATGACAGCTTTGAATACCATTTATACAAAATGGCTTTGAATGATCCTTGAATAATCCTAGTGAACAAACTATAATCTGCCTTCGACCGAGTGAAACCGTGCTCAATGATAAAACATGACAGCTTTGAATACCATTGACGTGAGGCTTGTTTAAGTCCATATATACTCTTGCGAAGTTTGCACACTTTTGAACTTTTATCAGCAATATATCCAGGGGTAATTGCATATATACTTCCTCCTACAAATCGCCATGTAAAAAGGCATTATTAACATCTAACTGATGCAAGAACCACCATTTTATGGCTGCAATAGCAAGTAAGCTTCGAATGGTTACAGGTTTTACCACAGGAGAGAAAGTTTCATGTTAATCCAAACCTTCGTGTTGTGTGTACCCCTTTGCAAGAAGCCTTGCTTTGTATCTTTCAATACTTCCATCTGCTTTAAACTTGATTTTGTATACCCAATTACAACCTTTTGCCTCTTTATCAGGAGGTAAATCAACAACAAGCCATGTATCATTTAACTCAAGTGCCTCAATCTCGGTTTTTATGGCTTCAGACCATTTAGGATCATTGACAGCTTCCTGATAATTCTTAGGCTCAATTTGTGAAGTTATGGAGGTGACAAAGGCTTCATGAGAGGTAGATAACTTGTCATATGATATGCTATTACTGAGAGGATAACGAGTACCTGAAGGAATGCGGTCCTCTATCTTGTTCAAGTTCTAAAATGGGGTGATTGAAGTGGCTTGTTGGCAAATGGACTCCTGCAAATGCAAAGGAGTTCTCCTGGCTCTGTTTGATCTTCTTGGTAAATGAGGGATGATTTGATCTGTCTCTATCCCTGCAGTATTCAAATCAGTTTGAGGATTTTGAGAGTCAGTCTTATTAGCCTGTTCAATGTTTCTCACAGGAGTAGGTGCTGATGGAACCAGGTTATTGGTTCATGTGGGGTTCATAGGTGTGTGATTGTTTTGAATGGAGATAGAGAGATTTTGAGGGAAGCACAAATGTGTAGGACTTGGTAAATCATTCTTCTCAATATTTGCTTCTTTGAAAGGAAATAAAGTTTCATGGAAGAGCATTTCTGATATGAAGATTTTCTTGGTTTCTAGATCAAGTAGCTTGTACCCCTTAATACCAAATGGGTAACCTAGGAACACACACTTCTTGGCTCTAGAATCAAATTTATGTCTGCCTTGCATCAAAGTAGTAGCAAAGGCAAGACAACCAAAAACTCTAAGGTGAGAGTACATTGGCTTGGTTTGAAATAAAACTTCAAAAGGGCTCTTGTGATCTAAAAGAGTTGAAGGGGTTCTATTTATCAGATACACAGCAGTTAGAATATAATCATTACAGTATCTTAATGTAATGCCACTTTGAAATCTTAGAGCTCTTGCAACGTTCAATATGTGTTGATGTTTTCTCTCAACTATGGCGTTTTGTTGAGGAGTTTCAACACGCGTTCTTTGATGAATGATCCCCTTTTCAAGATAAAATTGTTTCATGTCAAATTCTCCCCCATTATCAGTTCGGATGACTTTTATTTTAGTTTCAAATTGTGTTTCAATCATGGTGCAAAAATTTTGTAACACATTGGAAGCTTCAGATTTTAGTTTCAAAATGTATACCCAAGTGCATCTACTAAAATCATCAACTATGCTTAAAAAATAACGAGATCCATCATAACTGATTTCATTGCAAGGTCCTCAAAGATCACTATGTATTAAATCAAAACACTTTTCATATTTGTGTTTGCTAACCGAGAAAGGGAGTTTGTGCATTTTTGCTAAAGGACAGACATAACATGGCTTGGAGTTATCTAATTTGGGAATGGCACCTTCGAAAAAGGGAATAGAATGTGATGGATGTCCCATTCTATAGTGCCAGATATTAAAATCATCAGATGGATTAACTACTGAGGCTGAAATGGAAGGAGATGCACGAAGAGAAGTTAAGCTTTGCTGAAGGGCTACTAGAGATACTGATGTGTGCAGGATATGATAAAGGCCAAACTTCAATTCATCCATTCCAGTCGTTGTCCAAGTCAAAAGGTCATGTATGTAGCAATGGTTAGAAGAGAAAACAACACAGCAATGCAGTTCCTTAGTTTATTTTCTAACTGATATCAAATTGAAGGAGAAAGAAGGTACGCAAAGAACATCATGAAGAGTCAGAAACTCTATGACCTGGACTGTGCCAATTTGATTCACAGCCACAGTGTCACCATTTGGTAAAACAACAGAGCAAGTACCCTGCGATTTGATAGAAGAAAAATATGATGGCGAACAGACCATATGGTCGGTTGCACCAGTATCCAGGATCCAAGGTACATCAGAGTTATTTCCTGATTTGGTTTTAATAGTAGATAAGCAATAAGATATACCAGATAATTTGGAATGGGGTTGTCTGAAGTTGAATCATCATTCTGGACTTGGTTTCCTAATTGTTTGAGAATGCCCATAAGTTGAGTATATTGTTCCTGAGTTAAAGACACTTAACTTTTGTTGTTTTGTTGTTCCATTCAGAGGTGTAATGGCTGAAGCTTGATTTGCTGATGGTTTATATCTGTTCCTTCCTTCAAATTTGTGGCCTGATGTCCTTGCAATTTGTAGCACTTTTCTGCCTTATGCCCAGGCATTTGCCAATGAGAACACACCAGTCTATTTGGATTTGCCTTAAAGCACCTCTCAAGTGAATGTCCTGCAATCTTACAATGAGTGCAGTAGTAGTTCTCCCTCTTTTGCAACATAGAATTCTGTCTTCCATTGAAGTGTCCTCTGGCAAGAAAAGATAAAGACTCGTTGGTCCCTTCCATAGATATTTACCTCTTTTTTTCTTCTTGTTGTATGGTTGCATAGACTTCATTCAAGGTAGGAAAAGGTTTCATCAGCAAAATTTGAGCCTTAATATCCTTATATGATTCATTCAGTCCCATCATAAACTTCATCACCCAGTCTCGTTGCTGGTTATGGACAACCATTTTCAGACCTCCACAAGTGCAATTGGGGATAGATTCATAATTCAACAGTTCTTCCAAAAAAGTTTTGAATTTAGAGAAGTAGACATTCACATCATCTTGGCTTTGAGCCAGACTCACAATGGCCTGCTTAATTTCATAAATCCTTGGTGCATTCTATTGTGCAAATCTCTGTTCGAGTTCTACCCACAACTGGTGAGCCGTCTCAGCATATACTGTACTGCATTTGATGTCTACTGCCATAGTGTTCTGGAGCCAAGTGATTATGATATCATTGCACCTAAGCCAATGCTCCATCAAAGGATCATTATAATCGATTGGCTCACAGAGACTTCCATCAATAAAACCCAGTTTATTTTTAATCCTAAGTGCTCGTCTCATTGATCTTGCCCAGGAATGGTAATTGTTTGCTTCCAACATATGTGTAACCAGCATTGCCCCAGTGCCATCATTACTGTCGATGAAGTAAGGACTACTCGGATGTGTTGGATCATAAATTCTCATATTGGTTCCAATCTTAGGATCTGTATTTGTGTTTTGATTTGTATTTGTAGGAGTATTTGAAATTTCAACATTTTGATCTGCCATGACCTTGTCTCTGATACCATATAAGAAAAAGAAATAGAAGATGAAGAAATTCTGCTGTATTTCTTATTCTTGAATCATCATGTCTATACAATATTTATAATTACATATACTTGTGCAAGAAGAAAAATAAAGGAATCTAATTGTTACAACAAAATAGAGAGAGAAAAACAGGTCCGGTGTAAACAACAAATTTCTGGTAACAATGCTGCTATGCTGTCATGCTTTCAGATTCTTCCATCTTCCTTGGATTCCATTGGCTGATGATGTGTTTCGAGCTTCTGACTGTGTTGCCAGCTCACCTCCAAGTTTATCAAGCTGCCCTTTATGATTCAATATCATTTGCCTTTTCTTAACCTGTGTGCAAGGTTCTAAACTTGACCATAGCCATATGGAGTTGATTCTTCCAATGCTTGACCTAATTTCTTCGGTTTTAACTAAAACTGTACTTATAAGCCCACAAGGCTGTCTTTTTATGGCCCAAGTGCGATACAATCAACTCCTTTGAGAATCGACTTACATGGCGACCCAATTTTCCAAATGAATGACTCCACAAAACTAGTCTTGTACTAGAAATAGGCTTCCCAGATGGTCGTTCTCAAAAATTCTCCCAGTAGTTGTCGTCCAATAAAGCATGTAAAGTATTTGGAGAGGGTGGGTTATGAGCCTCTAATGAAAAACTCTAGTTGAATGGATATTTCCTTTCGATCATTCTAGCTCAAGAGAGCTTGTTTAGTACAAAGAACAAACTCATCAAGAAAACTAGTAAAGCAAAGGTCGAACTTATTTGCGAGTTCTTTTATTTCACGCAAGTTAAGCTATGCACATGGTCTCACGTATATAAGAATTAGTTTGTTAGAGCTATTAGTTCAAGGCTACAGCATAAGCCATATTCATAAAAAGGAAACAGATTAATGCATCCACAATATCCAAGGACTCGAATTATTTACTGTGTCGGCGCACAGTGCATGACATCCATGAAACTCAAAATAAAGATAATGGGAATGAGTTGACATACGGGCTATACCTTGAGCCTTATGGAACACAAAATAAAACTAATGTTTTGATCCTTGATCAGAAGATTTGTTTGCATGCTCGAGCCCACCAAGAAATTGGTCGTTTTAATGAGAACAGTTGAATTCTGCAACAAATGGACAATTTGCACTAACTCAATACATTAAAAACCCCGAATAGATTCAAAATGAAATTCAGCATTTAGTTTAGAAAAAATGATGCATTTCCACTTAACTACCACTACAATACACATCAAGAGCGATAGTGCAGATGAGTGGGATATGATTTTTATGTCGGAACCCAAATCTAGCTATCTTATAAATTTTGCTTTTGTGGGTCGTAAGTGAAATTGCGTAGAAGTTTGGAAAGTACATTTGGTGGTAGAGATGGTTACGGATGTTACTGTTTTATTTTGTGCATTGCTTGCACTTGTACATGAAGAAGAGCTAAGATAGACATGTAGCAAAGAGGGTTTGCATTTGTTACAAATGGCAAAGAGCAAAATGAAATGTGGGATACAATTTATTGTCTCATCGTTTCGTATTAAAAAGTTGCTTTACAGCTGGATATAGTTCAAATACTTTGTTATTTATACTCTTTTGGATGCTTAGCTCGATGAGTTTCTTTTGATCAAGAAAGAGAGAAAGACGAGTAAGTCACTAATTGCTTTTCAATCCTCAAATGACTCGTATTGTCTAATAAACCTTATTTCATATTTCTTCGAGGGAATTTGGCAACATGATCCCTAACCTTTTTCCCTTAATGCATTTTGGTCCCTAACTTTAAAATTTTGACGGAGAATTGTGAACTTGTGCTGTTAGGTGACCAAATGGTTCATTTTCACAGATTCCATCTAAAAAAGCAGTAAGTTTAACACATAGACTTGTATCCCTTTTGTTGCAGTAGAAAAATTGTCAAATCATGGGTTAAGAAGAAGTGAAATCACGTTTATCCATATAAGAATGTTGAGTTTTCGGTCAAAGATTAATATATTTTTATTTTTTAACTTTCATATATTTGACTCAAACATGTATGCAGGCAGATAATTCGATATATAACAATGCAAAGGATGTTAAATAACTGAGGTTTAGATGTTGAATAGCTTTGATGTTATTACCTAAAAGAAAAATCATTGGAGATACATGCTAACTATGGGTAAAAAGAGGAAGCAATATGTAAAATATTTTGAGTGAGTTACGAGCGTGCTTGGATTGGCTTCTATTTTACATGGAAAAAACTTCCTAAAGAACTACCTTAAACTTCTTTAAAACTCCCTAATCTGAAAAAATACTATTAAAATATTTTTCAAACAAACTCAAAAATAGCTTCCTAATCTTAAAATGCACCTTAACTTTTTAAATGTCATGCCAAGAAAGCCCTACATATCTCTAATACAACCATTGATTGATCGTGCAAAACGACCAAGAAAAAAAGTAAACTCAGCCTCTCATTCTCTTTGGAATACTAGCCCATAACCTAAGTGGGCTCACTTGCAAAACGGATGGTACTTGATTAGAGGGGCGATTTGTTTTCTTGCAATCCCCTTGCAATAACAAAAGGCAGTTGTCAACTATAACCTACTACAAATGAAAAAGATAATGGGTAAGATACTGATAATTTCCCAAAAATAAGGTAGGAACGTATGTACTTTGTCTTGCACCTTAAAAATTTGTAGTCCATTTTCATTTATTGTGAAGGAAAAAATGAGATCACAAAGTCGAAATTAGTTGAAGGGCCTTAAGTAATTGAGGCATTGGTAACTAAATGAAAATTAATTAGAATATATTTGGGTCGTGATATTGAAAAATGGGAAAATTGAAAAATTGAACTCCAATTACAAGTTTTTAAATGTTTAGGACTCAATTGAATGAAGATCGAAAGTCCGGAACTGAAATTTTACTGCATCTGCAAAGTATGTGATGATATCTTCGAAATGGTACCCAATTTGTATATATTTGAATCTGAGACGAGCCTCAAAATCGAACATCAAAATGGAACAGAGATGCAACGCCCAAGACCCAAGCGCTGCGATTGACCAAAAGCAGCAAGGAAAGAACAGAGATGCAGTGCCACATAGCGCTTAGGCGCTACCCAAATTCTACATCGCGGCGCTCAGGCACTGCGCCATCTACCCTAGGGTTGCATAGTTGTGGCCCGTTAAAAGCCCAGATAGACTCCAAATTCGACAATCACAAGAGGAGAAGTATAAATAGAAGAAAAGATGCACTTCTTGGGGATTCTACACATTGAGAGACACGAGATACAACTTGAGAATTCAAAAGAAAATCAAAAGGGAGAAAATACAAGGAATCAAGAGCTAAGGTTTGAAATCAAGATTGGAGGCAAGAAGAGAACTTGGTTCAAGATTCATCCTCTTTTCTACATCTCAATTCAAAACCCGGTGATGTACTAAATGCAAATCTTTTTTTCTTCTTCCATTATTATGAGTAGCTAAGTGGGCTCACTTGCAAAACAAATGGTACTTGATTAGAGAGGCGATTTGTTTTCTTGCAATAACAAAAGGCAGTTGTCAACTATAACCTACTACAAATGAAAAAGATAATAGGTAAGATACTGATAATTTCCCAAAAATAAGGTAGGAACGTATGTACTTTGAGTTGCACCTTAAAAATTTGTAGTCCATTTTCATTTATTGTGAAGGAAAAAATGAGATCACAAAGTCGAAATTAGTTGAAGGTCCTTAAGTAATTGAGGCATTAGTAACTAACTGAAAATTAATTAGAATATATTTGGGTCGTGATATTGAAAAATGGGAAAATTGAACTCAAATTACAAGTTTTTAAATGTTTAGGACTCAATTGAATGAAGATCGAAAGTTGAGGTTAGGAACTGAAATTTTACTGCATCTGCAAAGTATGCGATAATATCTTCGAAATGGTACCCAATTTGTATATATTTGACTATGAGACGAGCCTCAAAATCGAGCATCAAAAGTGAATCTGAATATAAAAAATTTGGAGACTTGCAAATTTTTCAGCAACCCATAGTCGAACAATTATTTTATGATGGTTGTATGATCGCCTTGAGTGTCTGTTTTATACGATTCAAAATGCACTGTGAAGCTCTCCATGAGATCTTAGTGACAGTACAAAAGACGTATATTAATGAGCGAGGAACGGTCCACAAAAATGAGTCCAAAGATGCCACCTTGAATCCAAGAGGTAGCTTATTCCACAAGATATTTGCTTGTCAATACATGCAAGATTTGTGCCAACTTCTCATTAGTCATTACTATCCATCGAGATTTTATTTTTTTTCAAATGAGAAGTAAATTTTGTTAGTATCTGTTTATATCCCATTTTTTTTAAACTCTTTTTTCTACATGCACTACAAGAATTTTATGTTTTCCCTACAAAATTTATTTATAGGAAAATGTTATATTATTTGTGGGGAAAAACCTTTGCAAACAAAAAAATAAATAAAAATTGTAAACACATTTGTGGGCAAACATCAAGGGGATAGACTTTAGTCCACAAAATTTTGAAATTTATGGGCAGAATTTTTCCCTATGAATTCTTTGGAGAAGAATACAATATGTCGCGTACGTTTTCTTCCGACAAAATCATTCGTATGCTAAAGTTAATTTTGCCCACGAAACGATATCATTTTCCCGTACAAATTATGTTGTAAGCTAAAATATATACATTTTCCCAACAATTAAAAATGTGACAACATGGTACGGGTTATTTTGTAGGTTAAATTCTGTTTTTCTTTACAAATAATTTTTCGTATGAAAAACATATTTGTAGGCTACTATGAAAGAATTCGTATGATGAAATTAAATTATTTTCATATATTTTATTTATTTTTTAAATTATAGTAATTTTTTAACCTTATTCAAAATAATATAAAGATGCAAAAAATAAATTAATTAAGACATGTAGTGCCAATCAATGTAATATCGAATCCAAAATATTTCACGAAAACACAAATAAAAATCATTCACTAAGCCCCTGTTTGGCCCCCATTAAATTTCATTATATTAATTTTTTTTCTCCCTTCATCTCAACCATACATTCATCAAATAAAATAATAATACACACACAATTCTAAAACTTTTCAACCACACATCTCCCATCAATCACTATTCTAAAAATTTTCAACCCCCCAAAAATGACAAATAATGGGGGCCAAACAGGGGCTAAATATGGTTACATTTGGACTTAAAAATAGTATAGCGAACATCTATTATATCTATTATTATGCACCTAAAAAATTAACTCTTCATCCTCATGAATTAGACACGCAGCTGATCCTCACCAAAGTTCTCTTCGTTCGCAATAGCATCATTTTCCTCATTAGCATTAATCTCTATTGACAATGGTGTAAATGTTGGTACAACGAAGCCGGAAACTTTACCACATAGCTGGTGAATAGAGTGATGCCAAGACAATAAAGTATAAATGAATTGTTGCTTAACAACCTTCAGCTTGTTTTGCATCATTTACTCCATCTTCACTCGAGCTGCATATTCAACCTTGTTAGGTTTTTAGTATTGACAATTCTGTGGATAAAATGACTAATTTGTAACGTGTTGTAAAAGTCAAGGACCTAAGCTGCAATTTGTATAGATTGGGTTATGAGGTCTAGGTTTCGAGCATGAAAAGAGAAGAAACACGGCGCCGCATTTTCGCTAGCTTCTCCCTTAGTTGGCGTTCGAGAAACAAAAACAAAATGTTTGTCGCCTTCATGTCGTCAAGCCCTCGCTCGAGCGACATGTCAATTCAGAAAACCCTATTTTACTATTTTGAAGTATGTTTTTCGGCCCTTCAACCTAATTACCCTCTCCTATAAATACCCAAGCCTATGCACGAAATATGGTATGGTTGTTCATTGTGCATCTTCTCTATAACATATTCAAGAGCCTATTCATACATTGAATTCATCTTTTTACTCTTGCGTTTATACAACCACATATTTGGGAAAAAAATATCAAGCCTGTTGAATTCGAAACACCACCTATTTCCTATTAGTCATAGGAAGGTATTTTCTCAGTTGAACTTCAGAGGCTGCTGGTGGTTGAGAGGGGTTGGACTACAAGCACTAGAAGAGCACAAGGCCTTGGAGTAGGTTATTGGAATTTCACTTGGAAGAGACAATTGCAGAAGATCTTGGAGCAGGTCTTGGAGCGAACCTTGGAGTTAGCAAATAAATCGAGAAGTGTAGTGGAGTTGGCTTGATAGTATCTGACTGTAACTCACTCCATATTGTTTATAGTGGAGGTAACTGGCTTGGTCCCAGAGTTTTTACCCAGTTGGGGTTTCTCCGTCATCATATCGGTGTTTAGTCTCGTGACGGAGGCTTGGTAACGAGGGACGTAGATCATTACTTTAGATCGAACCTCTATAACATATCGTTTGCATTCTCTATCTCTTTTACTTAACGCATTTACTT
>CAIGRT010075924.1:0-13377 GCA_903798405.1 Fraxinus platypoda | reverse complement strand
CTTAATTGGGCTTCCTTCCTTGGGCCATTCGAGTTGAGCTACACTTTTTGTGTGTCAACACACACAAAAGAAAATACGAGCGGTTCTCACAATGAGTTATAGAGATAGAGACGTTTTGCACCAAGTAGTTTGAAAGAATGATTTTTTCACAAAAAGTATTACTACGTAGGGATTATTATATTACTACGTAGGGATTATTATCACAAGGTTAATTCCGTACTAAAAATAAACGAACAGCGCCCATTCATCTTCACCATTGAAATCTGATAGATACTTTACATCATCAAATTTGCAATTGTTTTTCAATTTACCTATTAGTTACACCCCCTTAATAAGCACGAAAAGGGAATTAACACCGCTGGTTCATCGGCCACCAAATCAATTTATATCTTCAACTACCATTCTAAAATTTATCAGTAATCTACCATTGCAGTAACCACTGTTATGAAACACAATGTTCTTTACGCCATTTTTTCTTTATTTAATTTAATAATTTATTTTCATATTCACATTACTGATACTTATTGAATAACTATTTTGAAGGCGAGAATAAGACGATAAATGGATCGAGACTATTTTATCCTTGTGTTTGAAAAAAAAATGACTTTTTTGATTAAATTAACGATGCAATTGACGGTAAATGGATGGAATGACTTTTGGACAATGAAATGTGAAAATAAAGATGAAAATGCTAAAAAAATAAAAAGTAAGGACGTTTTGTACTAATTATCCCTTAATAAAACATCATAAGCTTTTGATAATTACATTTTTAAAGAATAATAAATAGATCAAAAAATTTATGTGTAAAGTGTTACATAAACAATGGGTGATTTGTTATTATTGCTTCAAACTCATATTTAATAACACATTCTATCGAATAAATAATCTGTATACGGATTCATAACTTTACTTTTTAACCACACCCTTAGGCAAAATGTAATTGCACCCTCGATGCGTAAGAAAGGTGTAAAATTTCATTTCTTAATCTAGTGTGTTTGGTGCATATTAAAATGATAGAATGTATTTTTTTGAAGTGATGTAATAGGGAATATGTGGTTGAAAAAGAAGGAAAAGTTATTGATGTGATGGAAAATATTATTTTATTGAAGAATGTATGGTTGAAAATGAGCAGAAAAATGAGAATGAAAAAAATGATGCTTGTCAAACAGGGGGATTAATCTCATTCTCACTTAATAAGGGACTTAAATTGAACAAAAATTAGAGAGTGAATCTTAATCAACTAATCTTTTGTTTGAAGGTCTCGTTTTTGACATTTTTTAAATTTTTGGAAAAAGGGCTTATTTCACTTTTCGGAGGTGGCGAAGGTGGTGTAGTGATAGAATCCGACTCAATATCTGCAATGTCGAAGCTGCTGTCATGGCGTCGCTCAATCCTTCAACCTCTGCTCTCAAACACCAATATTACTGATTTTCCGTCTCCATTTTACCTCCTCGTCTCTCGTTTCATCAGCCACTGTCCACATGAAGAGGACCTATACGACCCCCAATTTTCCCCGATAAATTTCAACAAAAATAAGAACAAATTGAAAAATACTCAAGACAAAAAGTATTCGCAAAAAGATACTAAACAATTAACTGAAAATAATGCCAATAATTTTCCCCTGAAAGCCGATTTGCCATTTGATTTTATGTACTCTTACTCGGAGAACAGCCGCGGTGTTGAGCCCATTGGGTTCCGTGAGCCTACTAGATTCTCTCCATTCGGACCTGGTCGGATTGAGCGGAAGTGGACTGGGACTTGCGCTCCGGCTCCGGCTCAGGCTCCGGCTCAGGCTCAGGTGGATCTGGACAAATTGGACGAGGAGAGGAAAAGGGTCCTTGGAGAACCGTTGTCAGAGGAGGAAATTGCGGAGCTCGTAGAGAAGTATCGTCACAATGATTGCTCGCGTCAAATCAATTTGGGTAATCGTCTGTTCATATGAAATTTCTTACTACCGCGTCTGGATTTTTACAAGAATTTCTTATATGCACTAAGTAATTCTGAAATGAAGAATTTAATAATGAATCATTTGTAGCATATTGACATTTCATTTTTTCTGTATGCTTGGAAACGTATGCTTCAGTATGGATGACGTTCTGGAATGTTTAAACTCTCCGTGATCTTGGAAACGTATGCTTCAGTATGGATGTAGAACTAAGAGCATTGGCAATGAAAAACTTAATTTTGTGCTGCCAAATGACCAGAGCCTTTCATGACATTGAAGCTTTAAATGGGCTTAACATGTCAGGACTTGTCTTGGGCAAAGCTTGTTCAAGAACAACTCGAGAATTGACTAGCCAAGCTTGAAAATTGAGATGTAAACATTTTGGCCTGGATCATTTTAGTCCAACTATCAAGTAGGATACGAGCAAACCAAGTTGCTCGAGCTCGAAGGGGGTTTGGTTGATAAAAGCCCATTCAAGAACAACTCAAAAACAAAAGACCCAAGCTTTAGCAATACATTAGTTTCACTTAAATAACTGAAAGCTTTGTTAAAGATAGTTGAAATAACATTCACAACACGGAAATGCAAGCATACCTCTTTGCTTCTTGTCTTCTTACTCTTTCAGCTTAACATTTGAACTTCGACATAATTGATAACATTTCATTTATATAGCTCGAAGTTTGTGTCGTGACTTATCTGAACAGTAGGATTAAGCATCTCCAAGACTATCATGGATCTCCTGCACACCTTCCGACCTTTATCTCTATCATCCTATAGATAAATACTTGACTTAAGAGACTGATATACGAGTTCCTAAATGCTTCTCCAGTTAATTTGTATTATTCATTTCAAAAGTTGTCAAAGACATCTATTTGTTACCTTCCTTCTCTTTATCAGATTCATCCAATGATTGGTCAAAATGACAAGCAAGCTTGGCAATAGTTCACTTGGGCAGTCAATCTGCTGAGGCAACTTTTCGAAAAAAAATGAAGTTCATGATTAAAAAAAGTAGGGAAATGCATTCTTATAAAAAGGAGTTAGAACTTATCTATTCCACTACTCTCTTTTATATCAATCCTCATTTCTTTTGTTTCCTTTTGACATATCTCATATAAATGATGCAATTGCTGCTCTGCATTGCACAAGGGCGCAACACTACTTTATGCTTTAAGACTATAAGGCATGGCTATGGTTGCTCTGGCTATTGAAATCTACTGCATCACCTGTAACAACTCTGGCTTGGATACATGATTACTGATAAAAATACATATAGCTGAAAATAAAATTATTCCTTGGGAACTATTGAGAAGAATTTACAAGTATATGTTGTCAGATCTGACTACTTTTGTAATCATGGAACAGTGTGATATCTATTCAGGTCTGACGTCTTTGAAGAGTGTGAATATTGTAACTATTTGTTTGAAGCATTTTAGATTTTCAAGAAAGAAACATTTATTATGCTAGGAAAGGGAGGAGTTACACACAACACGCTTGAAGACATCCACAATCACTGGAAAAGGGCTGACGCTGTGAGGACTAAATGCTTGGGAGTGCCAACTCTTGACATGGACAACATTTGTTATCTGAAGAGTGTGAATATTGTAACTATTTGTTTGAAGCATTTTAGATTTTCAAGAAAGAAACATTTATTATGCTAGGAAAGGGAGGAGTTACACACAACACGCTTGAAGACATCCACAATCACTGGAAAAGGGCTGAAGCTGTGAGGATTAAATGCTTGGGAGTGCCAACTCTTGACATGGACAACATTTGTTATCATCTTCAGGTTTGGCGTCTGAAAACTGGCTGTTTCTATCCTTATTATTAAAAACTCTTTTTTCTTGGTGCTTGTTAGCCGATGTGGATTGCAGTGTCTCATTATAGGAGAAAACCGGTGGGATAATTATATACCGTAATATCAACATCCTCCTCCTATTTCGAGGTCGAAACTATGACCCCAAAAATCGACCAGTCATTCCTCTTATGTTGTGGAAACCATATGCTCCAATCTATCCAAAACTCGTGAAGAATGTTGCCGATGGTCTCACATTCGAGGAAACTAAGGAGATGCGAAACAAAGGGCTTAACTCTCCTCCTTTAATGAAACTCAGTAAGTGATTTGGTATTTATGTCTAACAGCGTGTTTGGCCAGGCTAAAGTAAATTTACGTTTAACTAAGTAAGTTTGTTTTAAAATAAATAAATTTTAATGATAAAAGTTGGTCAAGGGAAGCGCTTAGACCAAAATTAACTTGGCCTCTATAGATGACAAGGATCTTTTGCTATAAATTTTCCATTAGATTTAAAGCAACAAACAAAATGGAATGGCAAAGAACATGTAATTGGTCTCAAATTTATTAGGAATACTACTTAAAGCTTGTTTGGGAGTTCTTTGTATTAACTGGTTTGAATTATAAATAGATAGGAGTGGTGGATAAGTAGGTAGTACTTGTGGGTTCCATAGAATATGTGGATAAAAAATTGTTTTACCGATTGTAAACAGATTATAAACACGCGCCAAACAATGGCTTAGTTTATTGTTGTTGGTGGTGATAGTTTGAAAGTAAGTACTTATTTTCACACTAATTCCAAAGTTACTTCCACAGAAGGTACCTTTTTCCATACTTAAAAACGAGAAAATAGTAAGTTATACATATGTATTTTGGATACCAAAAGTTACTTAAAAAAGTAGTTTACTTTTTTAAAGCTGAGCAAAACTGCTATAAGTAATTGATGTGGTCTCTCCTTGATTTGCAAATAGTAATTACCTAATTTTTCATCTTCTTTCTGCAGCTAGGAATGGTGTATATGTAAATGTGGTGGAAAGAGTGAGAACAGCATTTGAGACTGAAGAAGTAGTGAGGTTAGATTGTACCCATGTGGGAACAAGTGACTGTAAAAAGATTGGCGTCAAATTACGAGTATGACTTCCCCCTACTCATAATCAAAGTTTCAATTGTTTCTGAATTATTGTTGTCTAAATGTATATGCTATACTCCGTGAGGATGTTCTGATTCTTTTGCTTGTTTCTTCAAAGCAGGATCTTGTTCCTTGCGTTCCAATCCTATTTAAGGATGAACAGATCATACTCTGGAAGGGAAAGAAAGATCAAGAATAGAACTCATTGATGGAGCTGGATTACTAATCCTTGAATAGGATAAAAAACAAAAAAATATGGATTGCTCGAATTGGCAATTCCATGCCTCCTCCGAGCAGGAAAGGGTGGCTAACTGCAGTTTCAAACTCAGTTTTGGATGATTGTCTACTGGTTAATTAAACTTGCTGTCCAGTGGAGAATGAGCAGACAATAGCCTCCAGGCAAAAGATGATAGAATTATTTTGGGTATGTAGTCTATATTTTCACTGCATCTTGAGAAAGCCGGTTTGAAATGGAAAGAAAATTGTGTCTCATACTGTATTATTCTGATTGAAATGAAAAATATTGGTGAAGTCCTGATGCTCTCATCTTCTGGTGTTCTTGATTTTCCATATACCAATTTGCAAAAGTTATCAAAATTATTCACTTCAGCTTGATTTTCCATATTCAAATTCGCAAATGTTATCAAATTTATTCACATCAGCTTGATTTTCCACGTACAAATTCACAAATGTTGTCAAAATCATTCACATCAGCAGAATGTGAATTGAGGACTTCGACTATAATTTTGCTTTGTAGGGTGGTTAATATTTAAAACAAGAAAATCTCAATTTGATTTCAAAATCCCCTTCTGGCACATTTTCACAAGAGGATTAGATAGTGCTCAACAATAGCAAACAAGAAAAAAGCTTAAATTTCATTTATGATAGTATTTTGTTTAACAAAGTACTATGTACCAAATGTGCTTGTCTGCCCTGTGCACATTGTTGGTGGTTCTCGGACCTGCATAACTAGAACCATTTCCCTGTATAGCATCCTTTTGAAAGTGCATATCTTATGACAATACTAACAAGAAAGAGAACATTTAACCCGGGGAGGGGAAGCTGTGCACACCTAGAAGATTCTACAGAGTAATTGAGCACTAAAAAATTCTTGTAACAACCGAAATGTGAGATTGTAAAGCAAAACAGTTTTCACAAAATATTCAACAGAGTGTTTTATGGCTGGCTGTCGTTTCTTCTGATCATTTGAACATGTGGAGCTATGTCATTTTCATCTGTGATGGGAACGTAATGTCCTGGCTTGAGAACAACACCCCTCAAAATAGTATTGGAGTTGCCAATTCTAACATTGAGAATATAACCAGCATCAAAGGTGGCCTCAACAACACCAGTCACTGCCTCACCCACCATATTTTCATTTACATCTACTCTATCCACTTTAACGGGACGGTTTCCTTTCGCTCCATCAAAACCAGGAGGTCCATTTGCAGTTTTAACTTGCTTCAGGTTTGGATCTTTCCGAGGGCGGCCACGTCCCCTCTTCGTTGGCAGAACTGAAGGGACACCAGAGTTGTCACCTTGGATAGCTTGATTCATTTTCAGAAATTACTGCTAGCTGACAACTAAAGCTTGTTTAGATCTTTGGCCCTGCAAACAAATAAATCAACAAATTAGGGATTTTACCTCATCTTCACCTTCCCAGAGGATGATGATTCTAGGTAGTAGTAACAGGAAATCTCATAAAATGGAAATGAATTCACCTATTTTCATTTATTCAGTTAAACAAACAAATTACACTTCGAAAGCAAAAAATGCATCTAAGTTAACATTTGAGGATTCAACATTAGCTATTACTACTTGGGGATAAGACTGTTAGTTATGAAACTCTCGCGCAAGAATGGATGAAACAATGAAACGAAGTTCATTAGGAATCATCGAAAAATACTATAAGAACATTATGACCTATGGAAAAATAGTGAAAACTAATCTGAATCTACCTTTTGGCACTTTATCTTGTGCAATTTTTAACTGCCTTCGTCCACCTAATCATATTTATGCAGATTTGCACAGTAGGGGTTGAATCGACATAAAAATCAAATTAAAAGGAAAATAACACAAACAGAAAGAAACATATATACGACAAAAGTTTAAAGATCTAGACCATAATGAAAAATGGCAGACATGAATGCTAGGGATCAAAAAAAAGACAAAAACCTCGGGAGCACTGTTGGATTCTTTCTCAGTAAAAAAATAAGCTGAGGAAGGAGCAATGTTGATCCCTATATAAGCTGTGGAAAAAGCAACGTTGTATACATTTACAGAAACATAGACAAAAACATAGTCATTATCAGAAAGAAGTGTGGTAAATGGAGGAAATTATCGTGACTTAGAGCAAGTATAATTTGTGCTCAAGGTTAAAAAAGTGATGATGCCTTCATAATAACTCAAACCATCCATATAGAGCATACAAATATATAAATAGGAACAATGACCTTCTACTCAATCTTTATCTGCCAAGTCGTTATACTTTTTTATATCATTTACTCCAATGATACAATTTCAAANTAAATAGGAACAATGACCTTCTACTCAATCTTTATCTGCCAAGTCGTTATACTTTTTTATATCATTTACTCCAATGATACAATTTCAAACAGATTATTAAAAAACAGAAAGTGGTACTCAGCACCACAAAATTACATGATTTCTGACCAAGATGATAACACCATGGTAGACCTTGATGAGTTTTATGTCTACGGCATTCTCATTTAAATCTAGAGGCACATATTATTGTTAGTCCACCTCATTTTATTTAAAAGGAACTACTGCTTGAAAAGTTGATGCTACTTGATCTACAAATATTTACCTTGACCATGGACAATTGCTTCAACCCATTTTAAATTTTAAAGTTCAGAGTTTTCAAACACACCATTACCGCTGAAGTTAATTAAGTAAATTGGCATGCTACAAGTCACAGAGCAAAGGAGGAGAGAAAGAAACTGCTATACCAGCCCACTCTTGGATTAATGAAGTATATACATCAATGTCACAAGCGACCCAGGAGATAAAACTTGAAGTGCATTAAAATTACAGAACATGACAAGGTAAAAGAACTTTCTAGGGAAACATGAGGCGTATTATTATTTGTTAGAAATTGCAACTTTTGAGAACCATGTGAATATCTATGAGGTAAAGAATATGGAGGAAGTAATAGAATTTATACTAAGCATGCAAAAATATTAACAGTAGTCATCAGAATGTGAATACCATAAACCACAATAATATAAATCAACAAAATTAACATAATTGACATAACCTGGAATGCATTCGTTTGCACAAACCTGCAGATCTTTCAGTTTAGCTCTAGCAATGACAACAACAGCTGCTTCTCTGAAATGAGTGACCTCAATTGCAGTACCACGCCTTTTAACTGCAAATATGTTAGGCAAGAGAATAGAAAAGTATCCAAAGCAAAATTTAAAGCATTATCTTCTAAACTTTTAGACAGAAGAATTGCCAAAAAGATGAAAAACACAACTGAAGCAAACACAGACCTGGCTGAATTTTTATTCAAACACAGAGTTTCGAATTTTATGATGAGCATAGAAAAATGTGTTTCTATCCTGGATACTTGTCACATAATTTAAGTATCCCCTGGATTGAAATATTTTAGTTCTAGAGCATCCAACATAGAAGTTCATGTCTGTTGAATGTTTTACATATAAAATGAGTAATATTCAAACTACCAGTAACACTAATACGGTTGACTGGAAGAGTTTCCAGTTTATTCAAGCTCTAAAAAGAAACATATTTTCTTGAATAAGCCACATCTCTCATCAGCTCCTTTGTGAATTGGAATTGGAAATAAGAAGAGAATTGGTATCACAGAGATTTTTTCTTTGAATGTAATAATATTGACTAATTCACATCACTAAGGCACTAAAATACGCATCATGTTACTTATAAAATAGATCACTACAACTAAAAGTTTCAACTATTAGCATTTCAATAGCTCATTCAAAATATACGAAATAACCTAGATACTTCTCCACTCTCTTCTTAGCACCTAAATATATGAAAGTTTCCATAAAATTGCAAAATAATATGACTAAAGTGTGCAAACAAGAAACCCACACAGAAACACAAACAAAAATCGTTTTTGAAGCAGGAAATAAATAAATAAAAGAAAAACTGAAGACGAAAAGAGAAAGGAGGACCCTTTTATGGAGAAACAGCGATGAAGGTGGATTGGCTATGGTAGTCTATTGTGGTCCAAAAAATTGCAGCCACACATTTTGTTTTTCTAGATTTTAACTTCTACACTGCAACAAAACAAAAACTCCAACCCAACTTTCTTTTGCCTTCTTAATCATTTCAAATTGACAGGGTGAGAATTTGGTCGATCACAATTTTGATTCACACTAAGAATGACAAAATCGGCCAAAAAAAGCTTTAGGAATGACCATAAATGGAAAAGCCCCAATTCTCTTGCAAATAATTCAAGAAATCCTCACCTTACATCAAATGTTGCAGGCTACGTTGGAGGTGGCGTGTGACGGCGTGAGTTGATTGGTAACCGAGAAAGTTGATTTTTTTTTTTTCGATGCCCGGCAGTCTGGAGATAGAATTTGAATTTAATGTGTTTGATCTTGGGTGGGTGGGGAAGGGACTAACGCCAGAGAAGCAATAAGGAATTTTGGTAAATAAAGCTTTAGGTTTGTTCCATCACATACACTAAACGACGTCATTTTTTGAAGCAAGGGAAGGAAAAAAAAGGGAAAAATGGAAGACAGCCACAACATATGTTGACACGTTGCGGCATGAACAGTAGGCGATATACAAGCTTCTTTTAATATAAGTAGAAGTGATAACATAATAAAAATAAACGTGTGAAAAGGATGAAACTGCAAATAAGACGAAGCTGAAGAGCAATTAATTTTAGAAATTAATAAGTAACTAAAAATGAGAGGTGAGGATAATTTAAAGACTTTACTTTGCGAAGAATGTCAAAGAGATCGCAAAGAAATTATTATTTTGATAAGGCTTAAGTAGAGCAAGAGAGTAACAATAAGAAAACTAGAAGAGAAAGATACAGTGTGTAAAGAGTGTTTTGAACTAATAGAAAGTGTTTCCAGAGGTTAGAAGGGCATTAATGATATTTCTCAATTATGGGCAAAGTTAATGATGCTATTGCTACGTGTCAAAACTTCCGTAACATATTGACAAGGCAGTGAACAGGAATTAATGACATTTACTCAATTTTCGGCGAAGTTAACGATGCTTTTACTACATGCCAAAATTTCCGTGATAGAGTCCAATCATCGCCAAATAACGATTGCACCAAATTCTGGAGAGTCCGGCACATTGAGATGCACATATACCTTTGCTAGACATATCCACGAATCCCATAACTCGTGATGCTTCTTTCTTTTCATTTTTCGTACATTTTGAGTTATTGGGGGAGTGAATCGCTTTTGAATAGGGAATGTGAAAAACTTTTTGTTTTTGATTAATATGCAAACTGAACAAGTTCATCCTCCCAAAAAATGTAAATTATATGTGTTATTGAATATGAGACCAAAAACAAATGAGTTATCCAGCGGGCCCTTTGTGTAACATTCCACATAGAAAAGCATGGGCCCAAACACAGACTGTGCAGCCTAACAGCACCACCAAGTTAGGCCTTTCTGTTGCCCATAGAACACTTGAATAGAATCCAAACTGTAACACATAACACATCAAACAAAATTCCATCTCATCATGGGACTAGGGTCTTGCATTCAGAACCATAAAATTCACCCGGATCAATCATACTCAGTTATGCCCATCGCGAAAAAATGGAGATTTTCAAGCGACAAGCACGGGGAATAATACACAGACCCAAACACGAAAACATAATGATATATGCATATGCACATGAGCACACTCTCACACACACATAGATAAGGGAGCTCTTTCTTGTACCTGACAATCCGATAAGGGTTTCACAGTTCACATTTCGTTTTTTAAGGCTACGTGCTGCTTTGTTCTTCTTCTACATTCTGCTCTGTAATTGAATATAGAATTATGATTATTTATCATATATTTTCTGTCAGTAGCTTTAGACCAACTAAATGCAGAGCTTGCTCTATCCTCTTCAATTTTTCAAACTAGCAGTTGGGTAAAATTTACTAAAATGACATGTCAAACCAAATTGGAAACCATTTTATGGGAAAAAGGTTTATACAACACTTGCCTGCATAATGCTCTCAATGAATTCACGAGGACTGTCAGAATTTTGTATGTTTTTATTGTGTTACTAATTATCTAACTTCCTCAAATATTTATCAAACAACTTTGTCCCAAACTAGAAAATTGTGGAAAAGCTATTCTGCGAACAGATAATTATGAGATTTGTTGAAAAAATAAGAAGGGTGAAACACGGCAAAATAAATGATAACTGTTTCATTTTTTCATTATTTTTTATTTGGAACAATCAAAATAGACCCCGAAGTTCAAAATCCACCGCTAACCTTCATTGTCACTCAAAATTCAGCCTCTGTCAGCATACCTCCAATTACAAAATGCTTGTGAGGCCTCTGTAATTCTCTGCCAGTCACAGTATTTAGTTACACAACCTATAGGTGGGATTTAGCCACCGTCTGACAACTATTAAAATGAGTTTTTTTTTTTTTGGGAAAATGAATTTTGAAATAGTAAATTTTTAGAGAATACGTGGTTAAAAAGTAGGAAAAAGTTTTGGGTTTACATGCAAAATATTTTATCTTGAGAATGTGTGGTTGAAAAATGAGTATGAGAAAAAGAGTTTTATTTTAATGGTTGTCAAACAGGGACTTAAAATAAAAACCTATATAAAGAATACAGAACAAAACAAACCAACAAGCTATAAAGATCAACTGAACTGCATGGTTGTAAATTGTAATCTCAAAGAAGGAACATCAGGTTCTTTTCTTTTCTTTTTTTTTTCGGTTCATCATCTTGTAAGAGAAATATATGGTTGTAAAGGGAGGTGAGAAATTGGAAGTAGCACCAACTTCAAAAGAGCCATTTAGCTTCTACTTTAGGTTCCTTTTGAGCCCCATTTCTTTAGAATAGACTTTGTAAAAAGTAATTTTTCTGGAGAATGTGTGGTTAAAATGTAGATAAAAGTTTTGAGTTTACATGCAAAATTATTTTATTGGGAGATTGTGTGGTTGAAAATAAGTTTGAAGAAAAATGAGTTTTCAAGAATGTGGCTCAAATGGGGGTTAAACATTGAATAAAGTATTATAAAGGATTAAAATAATTAATACGATTCACAGGGTATTTTATTTGACAGCGACTCAACAGAAAGCACCGAACATTTTGTCCGGTGAGAAACTAGTTGTTTTGAATGATAGGTCAAAGCACCCGTCCCCAACTTCCTCATTTCTTTATCTTCAAATCATATTAGTTCAATTGCAATTTCACATCATAACATCCAATAACTGCATATTAACCAACCTGACTTGCTCCTATGGAGCCAAGGTCATAAAGTCAGAAAAACTTCTTTCGACATAATTCTACATGCATCTATGAGATCGTAAGAGCACTATGCTATGACCTAAGTCAGTTGCAGCGAGATTCAAGGCATTGTGAGATAATAAAATAGTCAAATTCAAGGAGCAACATAGGTATATTGGTGGCATTTCCCACACATAAATGAGATTTGAAAATATGATTCCAGCCACTGAAAGATGCATGCACCATGCAGCAAAGCATAAGTGGCCAAGTCACTTTTATACTTAAATATATGAATGAATATTTACTTGTCCTCCTGCAGTAGCTTTATATGATGCTCCGTTTCTGCCGTGCTAACTGTTCATCCTGAAATGGAGCACATCAGGCTATTCAGAGGTAGCTTTTCCAGTTTTTCCATGAAATGCAATAGAGCTGAGTCTGGTCACGAGTCGCCAGATACATTAGCCCCGTACTTCCCTGAGAACATAAATGTGAAAAAATAATCCAATATAGATTCACTATGTTCCATAATTATCAAATCTGGCCTGGACATTGACCCAGGTCATTGGTTCAACCGGCATTTTATCATGAGATGTAAATCTAAATAAAAAAATAATTTGATATAATGTAATGAATTAACAATAATTTATAGAAGTAAAGTCACATCATAATATCAAAATGTGTTACATGAGATAAGTAAGTAATCAAGAGAAAATATAGTCATATTTTCTTGCTGTTGTTTTTTGCAAATCAAATTAGAGGTGTATTATAATTTTTTCCTCTTTCATATTCCCCTTATCGTGTCAAGGAATTTCATTCCTTACGAATTTAAATTTGACTCTAGACTTTAAAAGATAAATAATGATCAATATAGTAGCCATCGCAGAATAAGACAATTTATTATTTCTACATTGTCCAGTACATATTATAGTTAAGGCCATACACAACTAATAAGCAGCCTAATGGACAAGAGATTACAATGTAACCTGGAGGTTCCAGGTTGGAATTCATTTATAAATTTTGAGCAAACCAATTCAATTCATGAAATGCGTTGACCTCAAAAAATGAACTCAA
>CAIGRT010075907.1:0-41184 GCA_903798405.1 Fraxinus platypoda | reverse complement strand
CACCACCACCGAGAAAACCACACACAGAGATCTGTGACAGACTCAGCTGGAAAGTACAGATCATCGTAGGGCGCCGGGCAGCAGTTGCACCTCCGCGTGCAGAGGCTCCAACGCTTCCCTGGAACAGATCACGGCTGCTGCACCTTCGAAAGTACATATCGCAAACCAAATCCCGTCACCACCACTGCGACCACCAGATTCGCCACGCAACACAGCCAACACTCCACAATCATCACCACCCAAACACTACCAAAAAATCAGATCAAAAAATAATCAGTGCCACCGCCAATTACCCCCAAAAACTCCGACACCTGTTACTTCAAAATTTTCCCTTATTTTCCACCACCAACAACGGCGCTCACGCCCACCACCATCGTCATCCAAAATGTCACCACCATTGCCATCCAAAAACTGGACAACCATCGATCGCAAAACTAGATCTGATCGACAATGATCGTTGCGCTCTGAGAACGGCGAAGACATACCATTACAGCCTTAAATCGGCACCAACGCCCAAGAATCGACGATGACCGCTGAGTTTGAGTGCAGTGACAACGGCGTCACTGCAGCAACGGCGTCAGGCGACATCGTCGCTCAACGCACCACGACGATGACAACATCATCATAGTGGTTGCAGCGACGACTCTTGTCGGCTGCATCATCATTGTGGTTGTCGGTGGATAATGGAGGTAGAGAGACGGTGAAGGAGGAGTGAATAGAGAGGCGGTTTAGGAATTAATTTTAGGGTTTGAATAGGTAGATAGGGTGTGGAGTCTATATATAAATTAATTTGTAATATTAAATTATTACCTGATTTTTGAATAAGTAAACTTTTAACTTGATTTTTGAAAATCAATATTTAAACACCTGGTTTTTTGTAATTTGCCCATTCCCAATTTCGGGCAGTAATCTTGTAAAGCCCAAATTAAAAGCCATTCATATATAACTATATTCAAGCAATCTTGTAAAGCCCAAATTAAAAGCCATTCATATATAACTATATTCAAGCCTGTTCCAAGTACGCGGTTTTTTTCCTCGTTATCTATGGGGACCAATACCGTGGGAAAGGGGAGGGAAAAAGGAGGAGGAGACGTTTACTTTTGGTGCAGTGATTTTTACTCAACTTCTTCATCACAAAAGTACGAAGGTAGCTTTATATGTTGAAATCGCACTCCATCTGATTGTTATGAATGAATTAATTTCAACTCAACTCCCTAGATTTTTTCCCCCAAAATTGTGGTTTCTTGATAGCGATCTTCCTCTAGCAAAAGCGATCTTCTTCACTGTATTTCTCTTGAATTTTTGATGGGGCTGTTTCTGGTTTTCTCCTTGCCCCTCAAGTGTAATCGATGAAATAAGCAGGACCAAAATCCAGTTGGAGCAGTTGCCCCTGCTGGCCCCAGGTGGCTCTCGCCCCTAAATGCCTATAAATTTGGTTTATTGGTGCCTGCTTACTGTATTTATGTGATTTGGATTGTTATTAGTTGGATATGAAGAAAATAAAGGTAAAAATTGAAAATAACTGATGCTGTGAATTAAATTGTAAGTTGTGATCTGTTTGATTTCTGGAAGAATATTAGCAAATACTGCCATGGCCATGGCCCATAATTTTGCAAGCTGTACAAGTGACTTAATCCCAACTTTTCATCACAATAACGTGAGGACATACTTGGTCATGCACCTGGATGGCTGGGATTCAGGTGCCCCAGCAGCTGCACATATATGTAGCATTCCTCATTCAGAAATATATAAACTTGTAGGAAGAATGCAACAAAGATGAAAGGAGATATTTTAGTTATGAACTCTGTATAACAGGTCATTGTCTATCTCAGTTTTAGACCATTCTAGTATATAATAATGGAGGAAAGGAAAAAGAAAAGGCAATATTGGTAAACATGGATAGTTACCACCTTTCTCTCCTAACAAAGTAAGTGTCAAATATAGAACTTCTTAATGTAGTTGAACATTGTGAAAAAAGGAAAAAAAAAAATTAAGTTTGAAGTGATTTTCATAAGTATTCTTGCGCGTTCATTTACTTGTAATTTTCCTTAGAATTGAACACGGGAAAAGGTTTTTCTTAGTGTTCTCCTTACTTTATTCCAGCATCCAAGCAAAGCCTAATAGTTTCCTGAGTAACTGATTTGGATGTATTATGAATAAATTACATAAAACTAATGCTTGTGATATTTCTCTTTGTATTTCCTTTGGAAACTGTTTTCTAGCCTGAAGAGGGACAACAGTACATGGCATTTAAGATACAAACTTGTTTATATCGTTTTCAACTTCTTATTTTATACCCGATCTGCCAAAAATTGATGGCTGCCATTTTCAGTTGTGAACAAGAAAATGAACTGTGGTCCTTTACCTTTGCTTAGTTCTCACGAGTTGATCATTCTTATTTACTAAAGTAGAAGTTGGATCAATATATATGTTGCTTAGTTCTGTGCTTTCGCGAACTTTTTGAAATTTTTGCTAATTTTTTGGCTCTTTAATGAATTTTTTTTATTCCCCTTTTTCCAATTTCATTTGTGTAATTTCAGTAGATAATGTAAAAGGTTTCATGGGTATACTAAACCTCTTTGTCCTTTTCCACATTATGGATCTTTTTTTGTTTCTGTTGCTTATTATTCTGGTTTTACACAGAAAAGGAGGTTGAGGAATGTGAATGCTCCAGAGAAGGCAAAGTTGGAGACCATTTTGATGTAAAATTCAGTTAAATGAATATCAAGAATAGTTGAGAACGATTTTCTGGAACATCTCGTTACAGTAGAGCCAATTGTGTCATCAGATATTGGTTATCATCTACCATGGATGTAAACTCAATCCAAACTCCGGCTGGAGATAGTTCAAAGAAGAAAAAGAGAAGGAAAAGAAAAGAAAGGAAGAAGGCTAACAAAACAGGTGAACTGCTGAACATGAATCAGATGAATGATAATTTGGAAATTCCTGACATTGGAAAAATTTATTCTGCAGCCAGTAATGATATGCAAAATATTCTTATTCCGGAATGGACAGTGCTGAGAAAAAAGAAAAGGAGAAAACAGAAGAAAAAGAAGGCTAAAAATGAAGGTGAACTTCAAAGCATGGATCTGATGGATGATCATTTGGAAGTTCCCGCCATTGGCAAGCTGTGTATTGTAGCCGATAATGATTTGCAGAATAATCTTATTGAATTAGATTCAACTGCACAATTGCACGTGGGACAATCTAAAATGGATACAAGGTCAACTGAAAATGTAACAGAAGGGATAGAAAGGGAAAGGACAGAAGGGACAGTGCAGAGGAAAAAGAGAAAGAAAAAGCGGAACAAAAAGAAAGCTAAAAATGAAGGTGAACTTCAAANAAGAAAGCTAAAAATGAAGGTGAACTTCAAAGCGTGGATCATAGGAATGCTCTTTACATTGGAAAAAATTGTCCTGGAGCAAATATTGACTTGCAGAATAATGTTACTGAGTTAGATTCAACTGCACAATCGCATGAGGAACGATCTAGGTCAACTGAAAATATTTCAGAAGAGACAGTAAATCTTATAGAAGGGACTATGCAGAGGAACAAGAGAAGTAGAAAACAGAACAAAAAGAAGGCTAAAAATAAAGATGAACTTCAAAGCTTGGATCAAATGGATGATAATTTGGAAGCTCCCAACATCAGCATTGGGTTGGATTCAACTGCACAATTGCATGCTGAACAGTCTAAAATGGGTACAAGGTCAACTCAAAATCTTGCAGAAGGGTTGGAACAAAGGAAAAGATGGAGAAAACACAACAAAAAGAGGGCCACTACTAAAGATGAACTTCAAAGTGCGAATTGTATGTCAAGTCGGAACTTGTCGGATATAAATCATGGAATAAGGAATGACGGTAAGCTAATTGCAAATGAGAGCACTACCCCTTCATTGCATTTGGTGAATGATACAGTGAGCCGTGTTGGCTTAGGTAAACATAACAAGACTTCCTTGGCACCTGTTGACATTGATTCAAAATCTTATTCTGAATTCGTTGAGCAGGGATCTGGACCTTCGGAGGGACCAAGGGAGATGGAAATTGAAATGTTTTCTTGTGAAAGCCGACATATACCTCTTAATAAGATGTATAGTAAAAATGAGAAAATCGAGAATGAGTTCAATGATGAAGAAATTATTGTATATCAGGGTAAAGATTCAGCTGTATGCTCTTCCTATGATGTGAAGGTGACCAAGCAGCTCTACTCTCCTATTTTGAAGCAAGATCACTTGGCAAATGATTCATCTGCATATCTAAAAGTAGCACCAGTTGCTTCTGTTAGGAGAAAACTTCTTGTCCTTGATGTAAATGGTCTACTTGCAGACATTGTAATGCCAGCACCTAAAGACTGTATTGCAGATACACATATCTTGGGAAGGGCAGGTGAGTATAAAAATATTGCTCATTATTAGGAAGCAATTCACGATTTAACCTTGTGCAATATTTGGATGCCAAATTAGCGATTAAAATCTAATCAGCCATCACTTTTCTCTTGCAGTTTTCAGGAGACCTTTCTACGTTGATTTTCTAAAGTTTTGCTTTGAGAACTTTGATGTCGCCATATGGTCATCAAGATCTAAGTATTCATCGAAATTTTCTTTTTTATATTTCATTTCTTATGGCTGGATTTTGTTTCCTAATTTCTAGAAGTAACCAGATTCTGAATGAAATATTAGCACTTTCTTCTTTGCCAGTTCTACTACTAGGTGTTTGTTTCTCTCCATAAATTTTGTGGCACTAACCTGAGCTATATACTTGACGTGCAGGAAAATTATTGAGAAAGTTGTCAATTATTTATTGGGAGATCTACAACACAAGTTGCTATTTTGTTGGGTAATCTTCTTCACAATCATCAAATAAAAGGATGTACATCCAAAATTAAATATTTTTAATACCTAATTTATTGGTTTGTCTTCAATAATCGTTCTTGTTTAAAGACTTTTAATACCACAATTCATCTCTTGCTATCATTTTTATCATGTGCCTTATCATACGTGTCATTATGCAAAATGATGCAAGAACTTAAGTGATGTAGAATCAATGGAGTTAATGTCAATAATAGAAAAGAAAGAAGAAGAAGAAGAGAAAGCAGGAAGAAAGAAACGTGAAAGAAGGGGAAGGAAGAAGAAACGTGGGGGAAAGGGGAAAAAGTGGCAATCGCCAATCGTAATTTTATTCAATCATCGTCCGTCTAAATTACAATGTGAAAGCCATATAAATAGTAAAACGTAACCCTACTTTTATTGGGTTTGGGCCAACCCACTACTTCAAGCCCAGTAATAATAAAAATGTAATTAAATAAAAATCAACAATAAAATAGATCGTGATGTCCACATCATTAAGTCAGATTTTGATAGATCATAATTACAACTTTATATTGTTGGGACATCAACCCTTTAGTTTGCAGCTTTTGCACGTGATTAGGAGTACTAAAATGACAGTAAGAGTACCATAAAGTACCTGTCACCACTAATTTATTTAAGCGTTCTGGAGCGAATAAAGTGGCACAGTTATTCTTTTATTTATGGTATGAAGGCCGCACTCTACTGCAAGAAAATCATTAGAATGCTCATGTTTATCGAACCATTTGAATGTTTTGGTGAGAGGTTATTTAGCACATAGGTGTTGGAGGAGTGTTACCTCAAGCAATAGAACATACACAACATTGCTCGACCCATATGTGTTTAATTTACACTTGGATTTGTAAATAAGCAGTTTCTGAACTAATTAGTTTAATTTACCATTGGATTTAGAATTAAGCAGTTTTTGAATTGCGCGTGTACCTTGTTATGTAGGATATGTCACAAAGTACTCAAACAAGGTTCAAAACTCTTGAAAACATGCATAAACCCTTGGTATTGAAGGAGCTAAAGAAAATTTGGGAAAAAGAAGATGATCCTAATCTTCCTTGGGAGAAAGGATATTATAACGAATCAAACACATTGTTGTTGGATGATTCTCCTTACAAGGCCCTTCTCAACCCTGTAAGCTTTTTACCACTTGTTTTCTCCCAGGTCTTTCTAGTTTCCCTGTTTCTTATTCGTTAAAGGACATGTCCTAATTCTTAGCTTATGGGTTGTGCTTGTTGTAGCTGCACACTGCAATATTTCCATATTCATACCATTACAAGGATATAAGTGACAATTCTCTAGGTGAGATTCTTTTCTTTATTTTTCTCTCATGTTTGTTGATTTTTGATTATTGTATTCTGTTGGAGTCTGTAATTAACAAGGGATGCCCAGTTTAATTTCTCTAGAATCTGGCACATATGGTAGATGCACTTAAATAAAGTTCAATTTAGTATGAGGAGTTCATCAAGTAAATTAATTTATATGTGCAACTGTGCAAGATCACATGGTGGCCATTTCTTGGGTAAATAAATGAAGGATTAGCTTATTGTTTTTAGACCACATGGAAAAGTTTCTTGAGAATTAAATTTGATATACATTCACAACTTCGCCTAAGTTTTTCAATGCCAATCCCATGCCCTGGTAGTGGAAGAGGGATACAGGTTATACAGTATACATGGTAAAAGAAAGATTACACAAGCAGTAATACTGCAACATATATTTCAAATTCTATATTTTTTTTGCTGAATCCAAAATTCATTACTTAAAGTGTGTTATGCCAGAGGTATTCTAAAAACTACTAATTCAATAAAAGTATCCATCCCCAAGTCTATACAAGATGAAGTTGTTTGAAGGCTCCAAATAAATAGAAAGAAAAACTGGATGCTTGACTCACAAAAAATGGTTTTCGCCAACACAAAAAGTCTTCTATTGCACTCTCTATGCCACCAAAAAATTGCACAGAGGTTCTATCCAACAGTCTGCCGGCAAAATGATTGCATATTATCACAAGAATTGAGATCTTACGCAGTCCATTTATTTGTTATCACAATTATTGATTCACAGTTCTGTTAATGACACGTCTGCTAGCAAAATGATTGCATATTTATCACATATATTGAGATCTTACACAGTCCAGTTATTTGTTATGATGAGAAGTTTTTGTTAATGAAATGTCTTCACTTTTTAGTTTTAGTGCTCGTGAT
This sequence comes from Fraxinus platypoda, assembly GCA_903798405.1. NCBI lineage: Eukaryota > Viridiplantae > Streptophyta > Magnoliopsida > Lamiales > Oleaceae > Fraxinus > Fraxinus platypoda. Next base: position 34,128 of record CAIGRT010075907.1, on the reverse strand, counting down.
ATATTTATTTTACATTTGTGGTTGATAAAATAAAACTAAACTTGCGGAATTAAAATCTGTTTTACTCAACTCTCTGGCTAGGTTTCATGTTTAAAGATATTAGGCCCATGTGGTATACATTCTTTTAAAATACATTCTTTCAAAACTCATTTTCAACCACACATTCTTCCAAAAAATATTTTTCATCACATCAATAATTTTTCCTTACTTTTTAACCACATATTTCCTTTTTAAAATACATTCTTTCAAAATTCATTTCCAACTACACATTTTTCAATACGATAATATTTTCCATCACATCAATAACTTTTCCTTACTTTTTAACCACATATTTCCCATCATATCATTATTTAAAATACATTCTTTCTTCAATAATATCCATCAAACACACCTTAGATTAGATAGCTTAAATGGATAGCCAAGTTCTGAATGAAGCTTAGCCCTTGTTTGGCTGCCGTTTATGAAATGTTTATAATTGGTCAAATCAATTTTTACCAACTATTTTGTGGGATTCACAAATATTGCCCACTAATCGACCACTCATTTTTATCTATTTATAGTTTGAACCGTTATAAACAACCCCGAAACATGCTTTTAGTATACAACAAGGATAGCAACATACAGCTTAAAATTACTGTTTTAGCTGTTGATGAATTTTTTGATCTATTCCTTTGCTCTATCTTTTTATTTTAGATACATTTTTGCACAATATCTGTATTGCCCCATTTTTCGAGTTTGTAACATGGAAGATTGCCTCCATAATAAACTCATATCATCACAGGTCCTGGAGGTAATCTTCGAGTTTATTTGGAAGATATGTTAAAGTGTGACAATGTAAAGAAATATGTCGAGCAACATCCATTTGGTCAAGGTGCTATAGATGAGACAAACGAATTTTGGAGCTTCTACTCCAGGGTTCTTGAGAGTGTATCGGCTGTATCTGTCTAGAGACTGCTTTCCGTTGTCGGCTTGCTCATGGGACCATGAACCCGAGGAGCATTAGTGTTTTTTCTTTGATCTTAGTCTTTAACATGGGGAATGTAGATACAGCAGCAGATGTAGATGAGGCGATGACAAGTTTGACTGTCGAGTATAAACTTTGCTGAGGGGGAGTACAGTAGCTCTCCCCATTCTTTTTGTTGTTTATGGTTCTTTATAAAAAAAATTTACCTATTGTATTTGTATTTTTGAGCCAGGAAACGAATTTCAAAGATCTTCTGGTCATTTGCAAATGTATTTATCGTTTTGTTGAGAGTTCTAGTTTTATATGGGGAAAGTTGAGAGAATGAATAAAATATTATATTGCGAGGATTTCTCAGATAATAGTCTTCTTCTCCAGTGGTCATCGGTGGTTTATCAAATCACGTCAAATTTTTTTCCCTCTTTATTGTTTGTTTTTCGTTTTTGTCGTTTTTTCTCAGATATATACCAAAGATAGATGGGCAGAGAATGAACTAAGATGTGGTTTAGTTGATTGCAATGCGAGGACAAGCATGGTGCCAAAATGCCAGAATGTACAATCCAAGGCCAGTTGGCCTAAACCATTCAATTATTATTACCTTTTGCTGGTAATATAACACCAAAATCAATGGAATAATGCAGAGTAGATTATTTTGAGTTATTAAGCAATTATCATTTGGGAATTGGAATGGAATGGCTAACGTAGGAGCCATGTCTCATAAAGTAGCAAAATTGGGATAAGATCACCCTATTTTTGGCACATGCACATGAGAGTTGAGCAAACTTTCGAGAAGAAATGTACTTATAAGTTAGAACTTCAACTAGTCATTAATTTATGCATTTTCTTCTTTTGACTTCACAATGTTGTGCGTACATCTTCTCCTAGTCTTTGCCTAATAATGAGAGAAGACGAAATAATGCCAAAAACATGTATCTCATTTAGATGTGCCAAAAACGAGTTATTAAGTAAGTGATGGAGACTAAATATTATTGTTGTGCAAAGTCCGTCATTATGATTTAATATATCATCGAGAGAGAGAGAGAGAGAGAGAGAGAGAGAGAAGGGTAAGATAATATAGGGTGCGTGTGGTTTTTTTATTGTAAACTTATTTTAAGTAATGGCAGACGAGGACGTAGTCTTATAATAAAACGAACTTTTATAAGTTTTGTAAGTTCTTTTGTCTTTTTCTTCTTTACTGCGATTTTATTGCTCTTGATAGTATTGAATTAAGGTTTCCAATTCTCGACACAAGTTCCTTTTGCGTACTCAAATAATTTAGTCTGCTTTACACTTCAGATACCGGACAAAATGTAAATTTAGACGGACACATGGCATCAACAATTGCACCTAAGTACACAAAAGTTGTAACGAAGAAGTTGTTACATCAAATATGTGTATAAATGGTTGCATTTTTGTTAAAATGTAAAATAGGTTTCAATGATGCACCTTTCAAGTTTTTGTTGTGCACAACCAACTATTACTCCTCTAATAATGACTTTTTGGCTTGCCGCCGCGAGCTGGCTGACCATCATTTTTCTTTGTACGCACAAGAGTAGTTGTTGACCACAATATTTAATGGCTCGTTCGAGACAGCTCATTGCAACTCGTTCTAAGTCACAAAATTGAGACCAAAATCTTGAATTATAGTGCACGAGATGCACTCAAAAGTCTTAAACTGGACCATTAGGCGTTAAATTTGAGGAAGAAAAAAAACACAAATCTTGAAAACAGGCGACGCCGTCGGCTATAAAGGAGAAACCTTGACAATTCTTTATCCTCAAGTTGCTTGTATTCTTACATTTCTTTTTCTTTCATTTTTTTTTTTCCTTTTAACTTCTTTATCTTATCATTTTTTTAACTTCATGGCTAATAATTGAGTTTCATATAAAGAAATAAGAAATTGAACACCGAATAAAATGCAAAACTTTAAGGGTGCGTTTGATTACGAGCATAGAATTTGTATGAAAAGAAAATAAATTTCAGGCAATTCATTTGTCTAGAAATTATTTGTATGAAAATTATTAATTAAATGTGGTTGATTAATTTAGTTTCAACCCAGAAAATATTATAATTGTTTATTTTTTATTGATGGGTAGATGAGAGAAATGATACATGAGAGAGGGAAAGAGAGATAGTGAGTGAATTACCAGGAAAATAAACACCACATCTCCCTAAAGAAAATATTTTCCTTGTTTTCAAGGAAAATATGTTCATATGACCAAAAGTAGGATATAAAAATATTTTTCATGGAAAAATTGTCCATCAAACAACACAAAATTAAGAAAGTAGGTAGAAAAAACACATTTTCTATGAAAAATATTGGCAATCAAACGCACCCTAATTCTTTACTATGGAGCTTTTGTGCATGTTTTTCTAGTTTTACTCCGAATATACAAAGTTTGGTCACTCGTTAGCAAATGAAGGTACAATATCCTTAAATGTTAATCCTTTTGAACCCAACCATATGAAGTCAGATAAAAGGGAAGATAATATTAAGTCATCATGTACGATTTTATGCCTTGAATGTTACGTGTTACAATAACTATAAAACAAGTCGAGATCCTATGACAAAGATCAATTATAGAAAGCAAGGAAAAAACCACAAAGATTGAATTTTTATTTAATATATAGATAATAATCAGTGTAATGGCCGATTGATTCATATTAAACAAATTAAGTAAATCAATTAACATTGTCTCGGTTGGCTAAGGATTGTTATTTTCACAACTAAAGTCATTTATTATTTTTTTTCCTTTCAAATTTGTTCTAAAATAAATTTTATTATTAGGTAATGAAATTATATCTACAAATACTTGCATCCAGACATATATAGTAAATTTATATGTTGAACAAAGAGTGAATCATCCCTACCTATTGCATTTCTTTTATATATATGTTGCTTGATAATTGTAGTTTCTAGGGTTAATTACCCCAATAGTCACTGAACTTTGTCGAAAGTTTCCACCAGGTCACTGAACTTTAAAAACTACGTAGTTAGTCATTGAACTTTCGAAATTGCAATCGCATCCATCACTGAACTTTAAAAATCACCACATTCGTCACCCAACTTTGAAACTTTTTGCAAAGTTCAGTGACCCCGTAGAAATTTTTTGCAAAGTTTAGTGATGAATGGAGTGATTTTTAAAGTTCAGTGATGGACGTGGTTGCAGTTTCAAAAGTTCAGTGACTAATTACGTAGTTTTTAAAGTTCAGTGACCTGGTGGAAACTTTTGGTAAAGTTCAGTGACTATTGGGGTAATTAACTCTAGTTTCTAGGAGACTTACATGATGATATTTTGTTAACATTTGGACGGATTAGTGCCTAATTTTTTTATTTATTGCTTTTATTAAGAAAAATTCATGTTAGGAAAGATTCATGTTTGGACGAAGAATTGGTAGAAATAACGGAAAATGGCTAAAATAAAGGAAATTCAAAGTTCGGGGACTAAAGTGCAAATACTCAAAAGTTGTGACGGACCTCACGATGAAGATTCGAGAGTACATGTGTCAATTTGATGAGAAAAGAAGTCAAATGGATGAAATATAGTCGAAGTATTATCAAACGCCAATTTTCAGTCGAAAGAGTTATAATCTAAACTTTCTGTCTCAGATTGAAGCTCATTTTTGGCATAGAAAACGCTCGAATTGGAAAATGATATCTAAATAAGAATTTTATCCCTTTGAGTTAGCTTTCCAACACACTTTAAATCGCCTCAATCGGATATCGAAAGAGAAAATTATGATAAAAAACTGAATGCTACTCGGGACAAGCCTGGGCGTGTAGAGGAGGCGCGCGCCTCCTCCTAATCTGAGACGCCTGAGGCTGCCTAAAGGGTTCAGGTGCACGCCCTAGTTTGTATTAGGCGTGCAACTCAGTATAAAACGGGAAAATCCGTTTTTTCTTATTTTTGTTTTGGTAACAATTCAATGCAATTTTTTTGACATCCTTTAAATACCAAAACTCGATCAGAACGTGGGGACCTTCATAGACCTAAAAATTCATAGATTCAACATATTTTGGAGGCAAAGAACGAGGCTAGATCATCAACATCAAGGGAATTGTGCAACATTCTTGAAGATTATCTATCCAAAATAAAATTTTCATTCAATTTCCATATTTCTTCGGTCTTGGTGATATTTTTTTATAAATTCTTGTATAATTTAATTATTAGGATGATTAGCTAAATTTTCTATTGTATTAGATGATTGAGCAATCCCATCTTTGTTTATTTCAATTCAAGATGATTAATTTAGGTATTTCTTGATTTGTTTTGTATTTCCATTGCACTATTTAATTGTTTGGTCATCAATTGAATAATTAGTTACTTGGTGTAGTGTAGGAATACTCACAATAAGTTTAGAACGTGGTAAAATCAACACATAGACAATAAGTATTAGGAATAATATTTATGGCATGTGCTATCATGCAGATAACCTAAACTAAATGCATCATTTTCATATGAATTCGGACTATGAATAAGATCGGGTCATAATAATCATAGGTTGGTGTAAATTGAAAAAGAGCATTTAATTTATGTTATCTACATGATAAATTCCACGTACGCAACTAAAAAAGGGACTAAAGATGCAATCGCCCAATAAATTATAAGCTATTATTACATAAATAGGAATCATCTTGTCATCAAAATAACTAGAAACTTGGAATAATCTAGTCTAATCTAGCACATCAGCTATGCATAGAAGTGGGATATGTCTCCTTTTAAGTGCCTAATGAAGCAAATAATTTATGATCAATGCACATGGTGATTAAATTTGGTGGGGGGACATGGGGTGTGAGGGTTGGGGTCCATTCACATATGCCAATCATATTGAACAAATGGGGTAAGGTTTCTTGGAACATAGTATAGCTATTAATGATTAAGATTAGACTAGCTGGTTCTTGCCTTGTGAAATTCAGGCAACCCTCGTGGGGATCTCTTCACTTTATCCACTTGCTCATGCAACCAACATTTCATCTCATCCAACAACCATTTCAAGATTCACATAAATTTTCAATTATTGGGTTAGTAAAGTCAAATAATTTGAAAACTCACTTGCATGTTCAACACACCATGTTGAATTAAATTATTTTACCCATTAGTAAGCAAACTGTCTTGCTCGTAACTAACACATGTTTATTTTGCTTTTCATTCTTGCTAGATTTCGTACGCTATAAGTTTTATATATATAGATGCAAGAATTATTAAACTCGACTAAAATTAAACCACCCTCGTATCCTCGAAAACTAAGCATTCAAATATCATATAAATTACGAGAAAAATTAATATACTATTATTTTTATTTAGCTAAGTTTGCATAATTATCCATAACTTGTCTTAATTAGTAACTTTTTGTAGAAGCACACCCTGGATTAGAGATGACAATGAGGCGGGTATGGGAAGAGTCGGCAATTCCCACCCCCGTCCTCGGGTATTTTTGTTACCTTGCCCCATCCCCCTACCCGTTTAAAGCGGGACGGGACGGGGCAGGTCATTTGCCTCATTTATCGCCCCATTTATTTTATTTTTTACTTTNCACCCTGGATTAGAGATGACAATGAGGCGGGTATGGGAAGAGTCGGCAATTCCCACCCCCGTCCTCGGGTATTTTTGTTACCTTGCCCCATTCTCATACCCTTTTAAAGACGGACGGGGCGGGTTCGGGTTGCGGCGAGGCAGGTCCTCCTGCCCCGTTTATCACTCTATTTATTTTTCTTTTCATTATTTATTTATTTTATTTTTTGCTTTTATTTTTTTATCTCTTTACTTTTTTACCAATTTGTTAGAAATAACTTGTGTTCTCTTTAAAATTATGATAAATCTATTTTTTTATTTGATAAAAAACTTAAATTTAAAATTAACTTTAAATTGGACGGGTAGCGGGACGAGGACTGTGATTCCCGTACCCGTTTCGGGGCAATGACCCTCGCCCCGTTCGGGAAGGAGCCCCACGGGTTTCGAGTTGAACAGATCTGGATGTGTCTTTAAAATAAACTTTACAAAAAAAAAAACCTATCAATTAGACCATAACTTGATATTGCTTAACAGCTAATTCCATGATGTTGATATCCAATTTTATTGGAACACCATAAAAGTAACCTTCAAAGCCAAGTAGCCAACTCATCTTTAAGCAAGTGAAAATGGTGGGGCTCCTTCCCTCAGACGCGAGCCCTCTTCCTCTGCTTCTTATATGGAGTACATTGGATATTACGATCAAGAAACGTATTGCATAAAACGTATGAAGATCGTATCTACGACGACTACATCAGTTATCAACCATCATGAATTTCATTGGTTTACTTATTATGTTTCATCGTACTTCCTGTTTTTAATTACTCCTCTAGCCGGAGGTTTGTGCCATACGTCTATGAACCCCCTCCTAGTCGTGACTTTCGTTTTTCTTTTTATTAATAAAATACTCACGTAATGTGGTTTGATTATAAAATCCTCGAAATTTACAACTTTTATACCACTTTTTTGCCTTTTTCCTATTTAGTAATTAAAATTAAATCACAAAGGAAATTTCGTCAATGAATAAATTAAGAAAGTAAAAAATGTTAAATATTAACAACAAATAATTCTATCGAAATAAAATAACAGTTTGACAATATCTTATTTAGTTATTAATTTTAAAAATAAAGAAAAAAATGGTAGTAAGTTTTTTTTTTTTTTTTTAAAGTATGAAAGCCTTCCATTGGGTCCGTACGTACACGGGAATAACTAGTGGGTTTTTGAAGAAATTAAACAAATAACTGAGCAGAAAGTGGGAAATACACACTTTGGAAAAAGATCATATCACTTAATTTTAGCTCAAGTTTATTTCTCTCTTAGAAATATACACAATTAAATTAGGGCACGTTTGTCTATGTTTCTGCTTTTACTTCTATTTCTTGTAGAAGATTTTCTCAGACGAAGTCACTAAATTTCAGTTGCCTCTAAACAGCACAAAATACTCTTAAAAAATTATCCAAAACATATTCAAAAGAAATTTCTTAATTTTATAAGTAATTTTTAACTTTTCAAAAATCATGCCAAACATACCCTTAGTACTGTTCAATACTAAATTTCAATAATCTCAAATCTTGGTAACTTGGGCATCAGACTGGGATGTTGATGGTAATAGATGAGAAGAAAAATGAAGACAAACCCACAAAGCATTAATTTGTGAAGGGTGAGAAGCAGGCAAATGTTGACCACTGGGAATTTTATGCCCCAAAAACAACATAGAGAAGAGCCAAAAACAGCTATATTCTTATCATCTAAACTAAAATTCTGATTGCAGGTCCCTATCTTAATTGTTTAAAGGGCATCCACTACCTTGAATAATTTTTCGAAAGTGATTTGTCTGCTTACATAAGGTTTTAGATTAAGCAAGACTAATGTGACTTTCTCATAAAGCTCTTTTACAAGAAGCAGAAGTTATCCCAAACATGGCCTTAAGAGAGTGTTCAAAATTCCTAAGGAAGTTTCAACCTGCACGGAAGGCGTAACGATATGAACTGGAGGAGGAGTAGAAACAATTAGGGCATGTTCTCTTTACAATTTTCAAGTCGTTTTCTGTTTTCGATTTTCCAAAATAGTGAAAATACGTTCTTTTTCCTATTTTCGCAAACACGTTTTTGAAAACAAGTTAAAAATTTACAAAGAAAACCCAAAACGACAAATTTGTCGTTTTGAGTGTTTTCAGTTATAATCAAGTCAAAATTTTCAAAACGCGTTTTGGGTGTTTTCAAAACAATTTTTCAAAATGCCAAAAAGAACACATTTTCAACAATCTCAAAATGGACACTCAAAACACAAAACTCAAAATAAATTCAAAACTCAAAACACAAAACTGAAACACATAGTCTTGTTTGATGCACATTATTTTTTTCATTATCATTCTTCTATTCATTTTTAACCACACATTTTTCAATAAAATAATATTTTCCATCACATCAATAACTTTTCCTTCTTTTTCAACCACATATTCTTCATCACATCAACAGTAAAAATGCATTCTTTTTCCAAAAATGTGCACCAAACGGGGGCTTAATACAACTTGGATCTTAAACATAAAAGGATCCGTTCTCTTTATCATTTTCAAATCGTTTTTTATTTTCGATATTTTAAAACAGTAAAAATGTTTGTTCTTTCCTATTTTCGAAAATGCGTTTTTGAAAAAAAGTTAAAAATTTACAATAAAAATTCAAGCCAAAATTTTCAAAACGCGTTTTGGGTGTTTTCAAAACAATTTTCCAAAATGTCAAAAAGAACACATTTTCAACAATCTCAAAATGGATACTCAAAACACAAAATCCAAAATGCATTCAAAACTCAAAATACAAAACTGAAATACAAAGAGAATAGCCCCTTAATGGTTTGAACAACATTTCAACTAAACTGTTCTTTTTACTGGCAATGGAAGCAATGCATCTGATTCAATTATTGCTACTTAATAATAAGCTTATCACAACGTCTTTGGAACTTTGTGCAGAATAATTTATTACTGCCAACTGATGAACCCTAACAAACCCCTAGATTAGAACCCTGTTTGGTTTTGTTAAAAATCAAATTTTAGTAAGTTTCGATAAATGTTGATGAAACGTGTGATTGAACAGTTGATAAAAGTTGTGGAGCTCATGAAATAGGGTTAAAAATGAGTTCCAAAAAATGGGGGCCAAACAGGAGCTAGATTAGTTAAAGAAGAAGACGAAGAAGAAAAAGTTAAAAATCTTACCGAACCGTACTGTAAAGTAGTTGTAGAAGAGAGTGATTGGAGAAGGGTGTTTGCCAGTACACTAATAAACATGTTACATGCATTATCAAGACTCGACATGCCCATATACAAGTCCAGGATCTGGACCCATGCACAGTATATAGTCCTAATGAAATGGAAGAAAATGACCAGTAAAAATGTGCCCCACTTATTCACGCTAGATCTGACCCACATTCTCTCAGCAAATAAATTAGATACAGCCTTTATATATAGTTGCATACCCATTACCTATCTAAAAACTCTAGCCTTGAGAGAGCCAAAGGATTAAAGAAATCCCACAGAAACATCTCTTCTTGGGTCTCTAGATTTTTTCCTACAGTTAGCTCTCAGTTCTGTTTTTGTTAAGACCTCTTCTACTACAGACCTGTGTCGACCCCAAACTTATTCAGAACAACAAACTGTTGCATTGTGGTGAGTCCTGTCTTTCCTATTCTCTTCTGTTGCATAGAATTTTTGCATAGTTCCACTCCCCTTAAAATCTAAATAAGAGAAAATGAACAGTATCTTTCTGCTGACAAAACCAAAATTCCTTAGAAACTTTATGTTGCATGTATATATGACCTAAACATGTTGAATTTTTTAATCAGGTAACCATCTTCCTGTAAATGAAACTCCAGTAGAGTTTTAGAGGCAGGAACTGAAGAAATTTGTGGAGCAGACAAGATAAAAAGAGCAAAATTTGAAAATTGGCATAAAAAGAAACAGAAATGTGTGCAAAAGTATTACCTTCGTTCACAGACGAGAACCGGGATCTGCATAAGCAGATAGGGTGTATGAATGGGATATTTCAGCTCTTTGATCGCCACCATTTCCCAACACGCAGGCGTATCAGCAGCCAAAATCACAAAAGACTACTTCCAGGTGATTCTTTTTGTAACCAGAAAGTTAAGATTCAAATATGCATTTATTTAAAATTTTATTTCATATTTTCGACACATTTAGGTATAGTTTTGTGCGTTCATCTTCTTTAACACTTTTAAAGGTATCATGACATTGTGAGCGCAGACGGGTTCCAGTTTTACTGCATTCACAATGATCATCCCCTTTGTGCATTTTATATGACAGTAATCCTTTTAGCATAGCAATACAGAAATGAAAATATATTACTTTGCCATAAACGATAAATGCATAGAGCTCTGCAATCTCTTATAAGATGGTAGAAAATGAGTTAAACAACACCTTCAATAAGGTGAAAGCTCCAGCAAAAATGTCGCAATACAATCATAGTTTGTTAATTACCAACTTTCTACAAACAAATCATGAATTTTATATAGGATTATTGATACATCATACTTCATCTTCTGTTTACAAAATTAATTATATAAGCATACTCTGTATAAGTCATACCCGTATCATTTTGCATATCACAAGTCAAATTTTTATCGTCACCTGCCAACACTATCTAACGTTATTATAATTCTGTGCTTGTTAAGGTGCTCACCACAATATGAACCCTAGAAATGCAACAGAAACAGTAAAGGTAAGATTCTGAACAAGCTCCTTTTGTGGATTTTTTTTTTTTTTTTTTTGAAGAAATAAAAAAACTCTCATGTTATAGTTTGGCATAACCAATTGTTTATTTGACAAGAGGTAATTGCGTGACTTACATTCGCAGGAAAAAGATTTGGAGGAGGCGCGGAAAGAGTCGAGAATCTCCTTTGAATCATCCCGAGCCTCATGCTCATCTTCCTCCTGTTCATCCATGCTTTCATCATCTGATTCCAATAAAATGGCTCAACCAGAAGCTTTTTCATTCATTCCAAAAAAAATTCGTGAAACCCCACATCAAACCGCAGCCATGAAAGAACACAATACTTCATTTGCCACAGGCCAGCAGTCCCTTGATCTCCGGGATGTAGTGAAGGATTCAATGTACAGAGAAACCCGTGGCTTGTCCATCAAACCTAAGGCTAAAGATGAAAGAAGAGGCTCTGTGTTGAAGCACATCGACTCTCCCAGGCCTTCTCAGCAATTCAAAAGTGGACAGTCACGGGTTGCTGTTTCTAATGGATCAATTCAGGATCTTGGTAAGCTCCAAGAAATAACAGAGAAATACAAGGATGAGCCGCTGGCACTTCCCCGTTTCTCTTACGATGGAAGAGAATCACGAGATACATTGAATTCTACCATTCAGCGCAAAGAACTTCCCAGGTTATCGTTGGACAGTAGAGCTAGTACTGTGAAGAGTTCAGCCCTTCAATCCAGATCAAACTTTCTTTTACGGGAACTGCATATAGGAAACGAAAAATCCAGCCAAGTTCTACCCTCTAACCAAGAACCAGGAAGTAACAAAAGATCATCCAATGTCGTGGCAAAGCTAATGGGCTTGGAAGCCTTATCAGACGATATTTCCACGAGTGAGAGCAGGATTATAAAGATCAAGTCATGTGCTGACATAGATTCTGTTTCAAGATCGCCAAAACCAGCTGGCATGGGCAAGCACACTCAAGATTCTTGTTCCCCACGTGTTTTGCAGAAGGATCCTGCCTCGCCAAACTTGGGTAATGCCAATTCAGTCATGAAACTGACTTCATGCTCAAGGTTTCCACCTGAACCAGCTCCATGGAGGCAGCCAGATACTAGTCAAGGCTCTCGAAAGCAAGCTTTAAAAAGTAGGAAATCTTCTGCAATGACCCCAAATATGTCCTCTGTTTATGGTGAGATTGAGAAAAGGATAACAGAACTTGAATTCCCGAAATCTGGTAAGGATCTCGCGGCCCTAAAACGTATTCTTGAAGCAATGGAGAAAACAAGACAAAGGTTGGAGAACAGAAAAGGGGACCTCACCGGATCTGCATGCCAAACAAGCAGATACAGTGTGGAGAACATTATCTCTGATCTGGATTTTAGATTGTCCAAGCGGCAGGATCAACGGATTAACCACCAAGTTCCCACCAGGAAGGGGACCGTCCCTCCAAAGACTTCTATTATGATCATGAAACCAGCCAAAGCGTTTGACAAAATCAAGATTTCAAGTTCTTCTTCGGTTCCAGCTCCGGATATATCGCATTTGCAAAAACTCAGAACTCGGGATTCTACATATAACCGGGAGAGTTCAGTTCAAAAAAATCCAGGAAAACATTTTACGCCAAGGAATAATCTAAAAGATCCTAGTTGGCATATTCATTCCACTGATAAGAATATCAATTGGAGAACTTCAGAAGTACAGCAAACCTCAAAACCACCTCAATGCATTAAGATAGAAAGCCATGCTACCTGTGGAAGGAGTTCTGGAATGGCGAGTCCAAGATTAAAACAGAAGAAGCAACAATCTCATCCCACCACCCCACCATCTGACTTGGGCATGATTAAAAAGAAATGTAATAAGCAAGTCGTAGCATCGGGTCACTCAAATAGAAAACTCCACCTGAAATCACCCAATCTGCAGCATAGTTATGACCAATTGAACGAGCGCAGTGGTGACACAAGATACTCAAGTCACCAAAGTAATACAGCTTCTGTGATGTCAGAAAGCAATATTAGTTTCGTCTCACAGATAGAAACAGAGGTCGTCAGCTTGGCTCATTCCAATGAGATGAATGCCAAACAGAACCAAGAACCTATACATAGGGTAAGTGCGATTTATTTTAGTGCCAGTCCTGTGGTTCTAACTGACTAGTTAACAAGTTCCATTTTTCGCCTTCCAGAATTCTGCAGCAAGATTGAGGGAAGACACAATAACAGCTGAACTTGCAACAACTATACTGGAACAACCAAGTCCTGTCTCAGTTCTTGATGCGGCATTTTGCAGAGATGACTCACCATCTCCTGTCAAGAAGATATCAACTGCTTTTAGAGGTATTGCTCTTTCTCTGAGTAACATCCATCTTGTATGTCGCTAAGATAAATTACATTGATATGTGTAAGAAGGCTTAACCGTACCAACAGAAGAATGAGTTACATAAATATTACAGAAAATGAACCAATACAAGAGAGTGGCACATAATGAAATGTAGATTCTCCCCGTATTTATGTACCATTTCAACAGAAGTGAGGCTTTTATATTATTCTTTAGATACCACAGAATTTGCAGGTCATATAAGACCAGCTGTCATCAATGTGTCAGTTCCACAATCAAACACAGAAAAGAATATAGAAGAAAAACAAGATAGTGAAGAAATCCTTTATTACTGCTTTATTAACAAAGACTGACCTTTTCAGTCACTCTAACATTTATTAGAGCAATGACATTTGTTGTTAATTAGAAATGAACCACATAGAAAAATTCTATACTTTGAAACCTATGTGATTTTGAATCTCATACGAAAAAGTTTGGCAAATGATAAAGTGAAATGAAAAATTTGGTACAAAAGGAATTACGCAAAAAGAAATAAAAAACCAATGACTATAGACATGCAAAAGGAGAATACTCATCTATGCACAATTTCTTTTGTGTGCAATTACATAGCAAAAGCATATTTTGACTAATAGATATTGTTGTGTCTTGTCAATACCTGAACAGGTGATGAAAGTCCAAATTTTGACGAGGCAGAATGGCATGTCGAGAATCTAAATGATTTACCAGATCACAAAAGATTTCATGGGCACGGTGGCAGGAAATTAGATATGATTGAGGACTTAGTTCATAAGCTTAGATTATTGAACCCCACTCCTTATGTGGATACTCTGGACCACAATACATTCATGTATGAGAGCTCCAATCCAGTTCTGCAATATATTACAAAGATATTACTGGCATCAGGACTCCTCAGAGATGTAATACCAGTCCCAACAGTAAATCAGCACCACTCGTCATACCATCTGATCAACCCTGACTTGTTTGATGTCCTTGAACAAACTGAGCAAAACATGAAGCTGGAAAATGAAGAACTTGATGACAAGAATGCTTGGTTAAAATTTAATCAGAAAATTCACAGAAAAATTGTTTTTGATACAGTCAATGAAATTCTTGTTCACAAATTTGCTTCACGGGGATTATTCACCCTGGGACGAGAAAAGTTGAACCAAGAAGAGCTTCCAAAAGAAATTCATTTAGAGCTGAATCGTCTTCAGAGAAAGCAATATTGCAGCCAAGATGACGAGGATGATGGATTTGTGAGAATCTTGAAGGAAGATATGATGCATCAATCGGCAGATTGGGCAGAGTCCACTTGTGAGATCCCAGCCTTGGTGTTAGACATTGAGCGCCTAATCTTCAAAGACCTGATTAATGAGGCAGTCATGAGAGAAGCTATTGGGCCTGCACAATTGACCAAGGAGGCATTGCTGAGTTGCAGAGAACTGTTTACCATGTAATTTTGCCGAGCTCTACATTTCCTTGTTATGAATGTTTTTCCTCTTCGTGCCTAAAATAAAATATTTCACAAATATCATGATTAAAATATCTCTGTTAGTTGAGAGCACAAATCTTCATGTAAGCATGTAGTAGCTTGTTGTGGTCATATGCTACGTACAGAATCTAAAAGCGAATTGCATACTATAACTAAACTCCAGTTAAAATATATTGAAGAATAATTCATGACAGAGTAATATTATTCCCCTCATCCTGTTAATTATGAGGAACACCAAGTCACAAGCTGTAACTCATGTGGAAATCTTAAAAACAGGTACATAGAAGAACACACTCACTCCCCTCACCTCCAAATAAAAAAAACAACATTTCTCAATGACAAAAAGTAAGCAGCAAAACAAATTATCTCAACAAGCAAACCAGCGTAGTTTAACCTAGAGATATTTCAACGAACAAGCCAACATAAACAAGAAAAATAAAGCATAAACCACCATTCATGGTAAAATCAAGTGATTGTCATTTATCCACAAGTCATCACCCAAACCATCTCTGTAAGTCCAGAACTCAGAATGATAAACGAACAAAGTACATCCCGAACTGGTACAAGATCATAAAATCGTGTTTAAAGATACAATTCTACAGATATTTAACCACATTTGTTTTGTTCCCAAATAGAGTATCTCTTCACTTTTGCTTCCCAAATACCTCTCATCAAGTTCGCATCGGTCACACCAGAAAATCCAGAACTGGAATTGCTGAAATGTGAAGTCAATTCTAAAATGAGCAAGGAAGAAATGTACAGAGAAAACACATTTTAGGAAGAAATGTCCTCTAGGAAATTTACATAGTCTCCCTCTAATCTTACCCAGAATTCATATTAGCTTGTGCCTTTAACCAAACCAAGTCAGGCACTTGAACAAAGTCAACACCAAGTACATCTTAAAACGTAACTTTAATGCAAGCTCGAAATTTCCCATTTATGTTCTGACACTTCCAGATTCGAGTTTGCTATCAACATAAGAAACCTAAATGATTTAAGACAAGCTTTTGTACATAATTTATAATTATACCTGCTAAATTCAGATACGAAGAAGATGTCCACCATTGTCTTTAATTCACTGCAAAAGAGAGATAAAATTGGTGCAAAGAGAGTGATAGTGTTTCGGTTAATTATAAATGTCAAATATTTTTTTAGTTAATTGTTTTTAACCTAGGGAAATAAATGACATTACATGAAAGTCCTCCATTCCCCAGCATTCCAGTTTGCTTCCAAGAAATTCTTCCGATTTTTGTTCTCTTCTCTCAAGTCTATTCCTGCAAATAAGATGCAGGTTAAATAATGCTAATAGGGAAAACCATAACTCTAATGTGGAGGGGAACAGTCTTCGCTATGCTCAGAACTGCTGCTACCAATGTGTCCTTTCTTTTTGTAATAGAAAATGAGTTATTTAAAGAGATGATGCGGAGAGTATTGGAGGAAAATAGTCAAATACAATTCCTAAATCCATTCTCTAAGACTTCACTACACTGAAATTCCATTATCCCAAATTGCTGGTGGCATGTTCACGTGGTCGTAGTTGATCGATACTCTCCTCAGCTAACTTTTGGTAGGGTCTCATGTAATTATTCTCAAGAGATCCGTACTTGTATGTATTCAGCATCTTGAGTTCAATGAGAAGTGGAAACGTCTATTGCATGCTCTAAACAAGGTAACTTTGTGGTGATGGGAAATCTATGGAAATGCAATTATATGCTTATCACTTTTGAAATGTCAAATTGTGGATTTTGTAGCCTGAATTTCTATTGCTTAATTTCTGCCTCTAGTCATGCGTTGGTGTGTTTACCTGTTGCATTCTAATCACCGTCCATCAAGTAACAAACACCTAACGAAAGTAAGAAGTTGACCGCCTTCCTCTTTTTTTCTTTTAAATGCTTTATGCGGTGAACGTCTTCCTTTTTTCCCAATGACCTGCAATGGCATTCCTTCAAACTTGAACGTTGAGGTTCGTCACTGAGTTATTAATAATCAGTTCCACTAAAAATTTTAAAACTATGCAACTAGCTCACCTCTTTCAAAGAACATGGTACATTTAATTTGTCAGTCTGTCAGAGTAAACTTTTAGTGCAATGCAGCTGGATTCCTGCCTGAGTAATGAAGACAAGTATAGATGGATAATGATGAAATATGGCTGGTTTCCTTTTTTTTTTTTTGTCTTTGTTTTATTATTTCCATTTATTAGTTATTAGTGCCTGTGTGCTAAAATTTTCTAGGAGTGTAATGACTTTAGTTCAATTTCAATTAGTTGGCAATCAGGTTAGAATTCTCTTATTTATCTTGCAGCTGACAGTAGCATTCACTTGGCCTTTACTGAATGAAGTAAATACATTTTGGGAGTCTCTCTCTTTCAATCCAATTTTCGGCAATCAATCTTGAATCAATATCGTTCTTGTGGAGCCATGTTGAGATCCTCGTGGAGATGCCACCAAGGAGCCGACCCAATGCTTGTGACCAAGCTGTGAATGATGGGATGGAGTTTGGAGGGAGGAGATGACGCAACGAAAACAACAAATCGATTCGTTTACCCAACGAATCGACACGGTTTTGACCCAACAGCATGAGATGTCTAGAGGGTTAGGGCGTGGAATGAGGGTGGCTATGGAAGACGCTACAATACCATAGGAGGCAAAGGAACGAACCAAAGCGCGAGAGGAGGTGCTGGCACACCGCCTGGGGCAGAGAGGCAGCCTGTAGATGCTGCTGCAAGGGGAAATGAGTGGGTGAATCATGAGCTACAGTGGGGAGATGATGATTTTAGCAAGAGGAATAGCAGGTGGTTTTGCACGTTCAAGTAGTAGGTCCGTAACAGAATCATCCAAAAACGTTATATATGTAGGGTCAGCCTAGCAGTGTTAAATTTGGTGGATATGTTATTCTTCATAATTCGCCTTAAATGTATTTCTGTGCATGGAATTGCAATCCAAGAAGCTTAATAGAAAATTACCTCGTCGTGAACAGGAATATTAACTCATGACTAAAGCTGCTTAAACCCTGTAAGAACACGAAGCAACATCTTTTCCTTTCTAGGGTGTTTTTTTGCAGCATCAGTCCTTATGCATGAGTGTAATTGAATATGACTTTGCAACACAATTTAAATCTGGTAATCTTGTTCACGAGCAGACAGATTTTAACACAAGCAGGTAAACTCTTCTAAATCTGTCATTGGACAACCGCTCAGAAAAACATTTCTTTGTATAATCTAAAGAGATAAACCAAACATCTTTCTCGGGCTCCCTAATAGAAGGGGTATACGCGTGGTTTAAAAAATCCCAATTAAGGCCCGCCTTAGAGTGAGGCAAACAAAAAAGCCTCAAGGCACTAGTCTAAAAGTGAGCCAGTTTTTAGAGGCACACGCCTCACAACACTGCATGAAGGCTTGTGAGGTGTGCGCTTCTTAATTTTCCAAACCTATTTACTTTGTTTTAGGTGTGGACCCACACAAAATAATAAAAATTTTGATTGACTTACTTTGTATATTGGCTCAATATCAAGATAGAAGGAGACCTAGGAAACTAGGCTATTTTCCAAGGCTAAGGTAACAAAGTTGGTCCGAGATTCACGACTAACTTCCTCTACAAAAATAGTACAATGTTGCAGTTGAGAGTGGGACTAGATCAGAAATAAAGTATCATCCCTTGCTTTTTGGGTATGAAACAAGGCTATACAAAGCATCGAGAGAAAAAAATGATATATTGAGTATCTCCCCCTTACAATTCCAGTAAACCTACTTACCCCATTAAAACATTAAAAAATTGTGCTTCTTTTAGACCCCGCTTTGAGAATAGTCCACTACCCCCACCAACTAAAGCAACAGCTCTTTTTTGTTACTCTAGATTTCTTTTGTTTGTTTACACACTTAATTTAAATTGTTCTATTATGAATGACACAGACACGCCGACAAATGATCGTTTAGGAAAGTAGGACACAAATACCTTGATTAAATTTTTAAAAATTTTAAATTTGTATCTTATATTTTATTTTATACTTTTTTAATATTAATATAGGACAAGGCATATGCCAAATCGAACACCTGCTCAAGAAATGTACCCAAAGTATCCCTTGAGCATTAAAAATTTAAGGAATAAGTAAAAAATAAGACGCGGCATGCGACTTATTGGACCCATGTCATTGAATCCAAGGAGCTCAGGTGCCCGACATGACATCATACATGTCAGACACAGGTACACCACCCTAATACAAGTGTCCATGCATCATATATTATAAATTTTGAGAACTATTTATGATTTATTATTTGCTTAATTTACATTTAATAGTTTTTTGATATTTTTTTGGTTTACGACGAGGCTTACGCCTCACTTCTCACTACTTGATTATGCCTTTTTAAACATTTACTATACAATTACAAACTCTTGTGGCTGTAATGTACATGTAGACAAAATTAAATCAGCTCAAATTAACACTGGATAAATTTTGACATCACCATTCAACTTCAAGAAAAGAAAGCTATAAATCAGAAGAAACCTTACAATAAAACTTCTATACTATCAAGTAGCAATCTAATTTTCCAAGAAATGGTGGATTGTGGGCAGATTAACTAAAAATGAACATAAAGAATGTAACCATAATTGTCTTTCAACTGCTTAATGATCATTTCATTGGACTCCACCAATTATCAACCTCTATTTGCTCAAATAAACAACACTCCTTTAATCATCCATTACTTGAGAGGGTCAAGACAACTATATATTAAAGAGTAAGATATTTAAAAGCCCAATTTCAATTTCAGTTATGAAGATATTATCAATAACAAATGTTCAAGATAACTACATACCTCAAGAACTCAATAAAGTGGGAACAATGCGCCTCTAGCAGTCTGTAAAGCTCGTAAAGAGAAAGTTCTAGCTCACTAAATGACTACCCTGGAACTGAGGTTTGAAGCAGTTCCCTAAACAAGTATAAAGAGTCCAACTAAACATGCCTAATCTACAAATGACCTATTCCTGCATATTTTCCCCATTTTCGTGGAGAACTTGCTTCGATGTCCTATTCTTCTCATCTTTTTCAACATGATAGTTGCCAAACCAAAGAGCAATTTTGTCAGTATCTGCAGTTTGAGAGTCAGTTGGCCTACCTAAAGACTTCCTGCTACTTTCAAACTTAAATTGTACGTTGGGCCTCCCATCCAAGAGAATATTTCTCCTGTCCCCTTTGGATTCACATGGACTGCTCCAAACAGCTTCAGTGATGCGCACAGATTGCTCTATAGCTGAAACACGATTATCCATAAATATGTGATTCTGATGTCTCCATGCTGCCTCATCATAAAATTTAGCTGGAAGAACAGGCAACGATGCCTCCCCTTCCCCAAATTGAAGAGGTGGGGCAAGAAATGGATTACTTTCTGCTGCTTTTAGTGCCTTTGCTGCATCCCCTGGTTCAACAGCCACCCCTCCTTCAAACCCATTACTAAACAATTTCTTCTGCATATTTAACAGGGGCGTCTCAAACTTTTTATTCTGCTCATCAACCTGCTGTATTATATTATTGTTCCAAGTCTCCAATTCTTTCTCATTCCCCAATATTGAATCCTTATAAGTCTCGGGATCAGGAAACCTGGGCAACCAATCAGGTATATGCTCCTTGGGAGAGCTTTCGCCTGTTTGCTTGAAACCAGGGTTCAGTTTTCTTTCTTTTACAACAGGAAAACAGGGAATTGAATACACAAACGGGTTTTCCTCCACTTCTTCAATGTACCTAATAATATCCTCCCTAACTACTGCCGAACCAGAAAGACAATGACTAGGGTCAGAACCCCCCGAAAGCCCCTGAATGGAGCCCAGATCCTCCAACCCCTGAATCACATCAAACGCATTACCCTCACTCCTATTGGCTAAATTGGCTTTATAATTTGCAGTTCTTCCCACCTCTGTAATGTACCTGACTGCTACATCTGATAGAGTATTCAGTGCGGACTGCTGGATGCTCTGAAACCCTAAGCTCTCGCATAACTGAGCCACAGCAATTCTAGAAATGGCCTCAGCAAAATCGTCAATTCCTAACTTCTTGTTCTTCTTTTTTGCCTGTAGACTTTCCTTCTCACTCAAGAATCCGCTGTTAGCCTTTCCATTTTCATCGCTCATATTCAACAACGCTTCATATCATATCCTATCAAATAACTGAGCCACGTTCTTCTTTTTTGCCTGTAGACTTTCCTTCTCACTCAATAATCCGATGTTAGCCTTTCCATTTTTATCGCTCATATTCAACAACGCTTCATATCACATCCTATCAAATAACTGAGCCACAGCAATTCTAGCAATGGCCTCAGCAAAATCGTCAATTCCCAACTTCTTGTTCTTCTTTTTTGCCTGTAGACTTTCCTTCTCACTCAAGAATCCAACGTTAGCCTTCCCATTTTCATCGTTCATATTCAAGAACGCTTCATATCATAGCCTATCAAATAACTTCACTAGAAGTGAATTTCCCGCAAATGCAATTCGCCCCAAGAATCGCATTTCACAGGAAAATCATCGAGACAAGAAAAAATAAAGATCAAACCCGAGGCTCAAGCCAAGAAAAAAGAATTCAACCAGACTGGGTTAAAGAATTGGAAAGCAGAGAACTTACTCAGGATCCTAGGGTTTGAAGTGGGGCCCAAGTTGAGACGAAGAGAATCAAATAAATTAAGCCTGAGTAATTTAATCAGATATTAATGGATTATTGAATGATTTTGCAGAGGTTTGCTTTGAATAAAGACAAATTAAATCTCTATAAACCCTCTGGATCGATAGAGAAAGGAAGACGAATTGAAATGGTGAGGAGTCGCAACTGTAAATATCCGGGAAGCATTGGCGATTGGAGTGTGATAAACCGCGATTTATGAATAAAATAAGGTTAATTTCAAAAACAGTCACTGAAGTTTGTTAAAAATTTCAAAATGGTCATTGAATTTTTTTCTTACACTAACGGTCACTCGACTGGCATTATAAATCAAGGATTTTTTTTGTTAATATTTTCATGCCGAAAGACAGTTTAGAATATGAGTGATCACTACTATAAAAATACTTCAATGATAATTATTAAAAAATTTAACAAACTTCAATAACAGTTGTTAAATCTAACCCAATTAAAAATGATAAATTATTTATTTAATCAAATATTTTATTGAAATTAACCAAATTAGAATATGCTACTTGTATTATCTTTTTTTTTTTTGTTTTTTAGTTGACAACTCACACTTGACAATATCACATTCATTCATTTTAAAAACTGTTTTTAAATCAATTGTCCATATTTTGACAACATCAATGTCGTAAACCATGATTGTTAATAATAATTGTACAAATAGGTTAATTCTTAGAGTACTTTTAATTATTTATATTCGTAATCGATGATATTTTATGATCAAATATTGTATTAGCATGTTTGAAATGAACATATATTTCATTTTGTATTCTTGAAATTTTGCAATATAGGTCCTCAAAACTTTCAAAATATGTTATCGGGTTCCAAACCTTTTAAACTTAACAGGTATCCCCAAATATTTTGATGAATATGTGCCAGAGGATCTTTGTTGAATTGGTCCTCACACTCCCACGTGACCTCTTTTTCCATGTTTTGGTTGAATTGGTTTTCTCACCACTTTGGTGGGAAAATGGTTTCCAACTTTTTTATAAAAAAAAAAAAATTTTGACAATGAAAACAAATTTTATTGACAATTGTAAAAATAAAAATAAAAATCCCTTTAATGGACAATTTTCATGAAAACAAAGTCAAACGAACACCAAAAGATCCAAAATTTCAACATTTTTCAGGTGAAAAATTATACCAATTAAACACAACAATTCCCAGAAAAACAAATCTAAGCAATTCAATTCGTTGTAATTAATTTTCTTTCCACCCAAATTCCACTATTGTGATCAAACGGATTTATTTCAATGTTTTTTTTTTATTGACGTAGGAACCTGCAGCCGCTACCCGCCAACGGAGCCCCGACCACTGTAAGTGCGCACTAGGTAAACCCCGCTCCATGCATAATAGCCCGCAAACCACACAGGAGAGGTAAACCGTACTAGGTAAGCCTGGTGCGACGGATTCGACCGAGGAAGTGTTGGTAGGGGATTCGAACTCGTGACATTTGATTTTCGCGTTCACTTGCTCCACCAACTCGGCCACCCCCAAAGGGGTTTCCTTTCAATGTTTATTGATTATTGTGTTTGTTGAATTAGGTATTAGAGGATCAACGTGTCTTCGAATTTTTTAATGAGAGTTTTCACTAGTTTCCCCGTTGTATTATGGTATATCTCAAACTCATACGATAAGGAGGAGAATCTGTACCACGAAGTTGAGAGAATTCAAGGGATTCAACGAACATGTACATTACACAGGTCTTGATTTGCTAAACTATTCTTTCCTTTTTTATATATATTTTTTTATTATTGTTGTTGATTTTTAAATCCCGCAAGTGTACGGATCGTAACAAGTAATATAGTGGACCAATGAGTTCGAATATCGTTCCCACGAGAACTACTATCTAACAATTGATTAAATTATTCCTACCTTTACTTTAATCGAAAACAAATAATAATTTTGTGATTGGTGTCTAAATTACTCTAACTAAACTAAATTAATTTAACGTACACAATTTATCGAATTTAGATTTTAAAAGTACGAATGTGGATGCTAGAATTTACAATTTTACCTATGGATCCCCTTTAATTCGTCAATCAAGATTCATTATATACTATTGTAGTGTTCGGTCGAATTCTTCTAAAGTATTCAATTTACTCCCCTCGAGTTTTCGTTGAATCTATTTAACTAAGTCAATTTCATGTCTCTATGTGAATTAACATTTGTTAAACAAAATATTAGTTTTAAGAATTCATCTAATGACCGCAATAATTAGTATAGATATCAACACATTATACTAAATTACCAAATTTTACTATGTGGTCTAAATCTAAAACTCACCTCTCGACTCGTAATAGATTCACAAAATCATTGAATAATTGGTCAAAGAATTTAAAGCATTAAATTCATGAATAAAATCAATACATTTAAAGAACTTGAATCTTGAATCTTGAATAAAAGAAATAAATGGTCACACATAAACAAAAAGTATAGAGTTCATAACCAGGTTTTGAAATCTTGATCATGAAAAGAATTGGATCTTGCATCAAGAATTTTCTTCAACCTCAAAAGTTTTCAAACCCTAGCTTTTGTTCTTTAATCTGGATGATTCCTCCCAAATTGTGTGAAACTCCCTCAAAAATGTCAAAAACTTGTATTTATGGGCTATTCCCCACGTTTGTGTCCAATGTTGGGTTTTTATGGACTTCAAAATGGGTCAAAATGCGCCCTAGATACAGTGGCGTCACGACGCTGCGAATACAGAATGGTGGCGCCTTTCGGGGGAAAACTACACTGCACTTCCTTTAGCATTTTTATCATAACATTATCTCTCAATATCCGATTGAAATGATTTAAATTGAGTTGTAAATATGACTAAAGGGCTACAACTTTATGAGAAATAACTATTTTCCAATTCGAACGTTTACTACGCAAAAATTGGGTCTCTACCTTCGGCTGAAAATTTGGAACATCCTTGTGCGGTTGAAAATTGATTTGTAAAAATGTTTTAGTCATATTTCGCTCATTTTGACTTCTAATTGCATTCATTTGACCCTTAGCATTCTCTAATCTTCATCGTGATCTTCAACACAATTTTTGAGCATTTACACTTTGGTCCCCACACTTTGGATTTTACCACTTTTTTTTGCCAATTTTCACTTCTTTCTTTCAAACACACTTCCATTCATCGAGTTTTACCTAATAACGTATTATATAATAAATTAGGCTATAATTCCATTAAAAGAATTACAAAATGTCAATATTTTAGAGTCTGAATAAGTATATAAAATGCACTTATCAATTATTATCCATAGATGTCTATTTTCGATTTGTTCTTTTTATAATTACTAAATATATTTACCGTATTTTGTGATTTTTGTCTAACAATTTAAAATCGAAGTGGAGAGACATATCATAAGTGGATAATCTTAAAATATATTTTTATTCTCAAAAAAAAAAAAAAACTCAACCAGTTACCAGTCAAATGATTTCTAGAGTGTATATACCAAGTGATCATATACTTAACTTGTTTAGGGATCTTTCAAATCTTGACATTTCATACGGAGTCCCTAGAAAGTTCTTACTAAATTTATGTATATCTCTAAGAAAGGAAATTCTTTAAACAATGACTTCAAGTCTAATGACATCGTCGAAAGTAAAGACACATCCCTTTGGAAAAGAACGACACACAGGAATGAACAAAAGACAAGATTCCCGCGGTTCATCCACTTTTTTTGGGTTAAGAAAATAAAGTGATACAGGAAAAATATTAAAAATTGTATTTATGAATTTTTGCATGAAATTAAAGAAGGATGCTCTATTACCACCACAAATTTTGTTTATTACACCATAATTTCATATAAATTTTCTATTTACTTAAATGGGTCTGAGTAAAATTACATAAATAACCTACATTTTTTGACTTTTTTTTTTGTGTGTTTCCACCACCACCACCACAACCATTAACTTGTGTTTTTCCTTTTTCTCCCAGAGGTGATGGATGGTGCGGTGAAGAAGAAGAAGAAGAAGGAGAAGGAGAAGGAGAAGGAAGGCTAATGGCAGACCATAGGTTTATTTGCCAACAAATGAATGATGATTGCTAAATATTTCACAGACATATAGGCTAAGAAAATGTAGAGAACAATTTAAAATAATAATAATTTATATACAAGAAAATATGAAATGAAGTGGATTAAAGGAGGATGTGGAAATCACTTCTCCATAGAAACATCAAACGAAAATGCATAAAACCATTATCTTTAACATACCCATTGGTGGATCTACCAATTACTTCCTTTCCTTGTTCAATACACTTGGGAATTGAGATTAATTGCCTAGAAATCTTGTTTATGGATTCAAAAATGTTGTTTATTGGCAGGCATTAAAAATAGGAATATGGCTAAGATTATTTAGCCGGTGAGTTGAGACTAGGGATGGTGTGCCTGAGTTTGTCTCAAAAGAACGACAATGGGGGACGGGGGAGAAAGAAATATGAGGGGGACATTGAAAATGACATGTACACCACAATATTGTACTTTCAAGAAAAATATTAATTGGGTTAGGGTTTTAATTGTATAATTGTTGTGGTTTAATTATATAGAATTGTAACAAACATAATTTGTTGTGGTAATATAATTACCGATAAAGATATGCATAATGTTGTCTTCAAGACCACAGCTTCCAAACCCTAGTTACTTTGTACCTCCTATATCCTTTTCTTGATTTTTAGGACCACACACTATCTTTTCATTACTAATCATGCTACTTGTACAATTCTCTTTACAAGGAACCTTTCAAATTACTTATAATTTGCAGCTTCTTTTTATTGACTAGTGTTTTGTTGGACTGCCACTGTCTCATTCATTCAAGAACACACAATATAATATTGCCATTTTTCTTCTACTGCTCATATGCAGCAGCAGCAGCTGCTGCTTCATGATTCAAGAAATTCTGGCATTAGACCAGTATTCTCTATACTGGGCAATATGTCCTGGAAATTTTCTGAAATTATTAAAAGGAACTAAGACGCAAAGGGTTGAAAGGAGGTAGTATATCGAGACAAAAAAAAGGAAAAAATTCTTGGGGATCTTAGGAACTCCTCATAGAGGTGTTGACTCCAACTAGTGTTTATGTCTGGATCTACGAGCTAAGTCAAGGGGCTAACTCTGAGTTAATTGAGAGATTAAAGAATGAGCATAAAGACAAATCATTCCATGGTCAAAATTTAACTAGAGCACATTTTACAAGAGTTGCTCAAGAAAATTCAAAATTGGATTGTATAATTCATGGAAAATTTGAAGAAAAATTATATGGAAAAACATACAAATAGTATTTCTAGAGCCAACATAAGGAACATATATATAGAATCACCAAAACAATCATAATGTCAAAGTTTAACTATGATCCACAATCCTTGAGGCCAATAAATATTAACTATAACAGCAAAATCTTATGTAGTCATCTTCCAGCATTGTAAAAATACATTTTCATCATCGGGTGTTACTGACCTGAGTTTATCATTCCCAGCTCAATGAAGCTAATTCGCGAAATCATCCATAAAATCACAACCTTCAAGAGAATTTTGTGGAAAAATATCATCGATTCTAAGAATGTTAATTCCATTAATCAAAAAGCAGAAAACTTAGACTGGGTCATTGAATTCGTCATGTTTGTTTGGCTCCCTTCCACCACTGTTTTGGGAAGGGGGAACACTTGCTGTCATGCTGAAATGGAATGGTCTAACTGGTTCAGCTGCGGAGTGAACACGTGAAGTAAGGGGATTTGATAATTGGGAAATGGGATTCAACATCTGAAAGTTTACTTGTTTTGGATCAAATTCTTCTGGTGAAGGAAAATAAGATTGTGTCATTCTAGGTTGATAAACAAGAACCGGTTGAGAACCTGACGGGACAGATACTGCTGATGAAGGCAATGGTACAAGGTTGAAGTTGTGGAAATCTTCTGGTTGGGCTGGCAATCCAGCGCTTCGCGAATGAGATAACGACAAATTTGAAGGATCCCATCTGAGAAAAGAATTATACGGCATTGCAGTGTTTAGAAAACCTGGGAGAGAAGATTGATTAGGCCTTGGGAAAAGATTGTTTGGAGAAACATATGCTTCTTGGCCCTCAAGGTTACATAGCCTTTTGTCTTCACTTCTTGTCATAGTTTCTCCTGCAACATCCTTAGACTTGTCCACCCATAGATCTGGTCGGGATTGTTTTAAGGGTTCGTTCCAATTGATACCGCTACAGATCTTCAGGACTTCTTTTTCAGATTGATGTCTTAAAAATTCATGTGAATTTAGCCCTGGATGAAGGCTTTGGCTAAAGCTCCCTGGAGGGATTTGGAGAGGGGGAAGTTCATCAATTTCATGCTTTGCAGCATTAAGTAGCCAATCAACCACCTTGCTTGGCTGATTTAGCCCTAATCGTTCTTGAAGATCATATAATTGTATCGCAGTAGGAACAGAAAGCCTCACGCGCCGGTCTCTAAGGCCCCTTACGGTATATACTTTGCTATGCCTATCTTTTCCTCCAAATGCTCGTGATACACGCACAATTCGGGGATCCTTTAACCTGGACCAAGATGTTGAACTGGATGAAGAAATTTTGCCAACATCACCTGTGCTGCTCTCCTGTTTTGTATTGAAATCTACTTCTCTTGTATTCATCTTGTGTACTCTTTAATTATTGGGCAAAAGAAATTGAACTTACAAATAAACTGTTCCAATCTGGGGAGGATATTGAATCTTCTCTCTCTCCTAATTTATTTCTTTGAATAAACTTCCTCTCCCAGTTCCTCATGATTTTCTGCTACGTAAAAAGATGGAAATTAGCAAAATGATCAGAAATTTGATGCAGCTATTTTTCATATCATAACCACTTCATGAGAAAAATATTACATAATAATAAATAAATAAATAAATAAATAAAAAATTGAATAGAACATATTGCCAAATAATTGTTTTCTGTTACAGATGAACTAAAATTTCCTCAAGATAATATGCAATGAAGGAGTTGGGTCCTGCAAACTATATAGGATCTAAAATAGATCTCGATTTGGTTGAAACTTGAAATACAGTTTATAATACAATATTTTCAAGAAATCAATGGATGTATTTCTGTTGTAAGTCGAGAAAGAAATGGATTAACTCATGACAACTTGCCTTTAGAACAGAAAGACAATCATAAGAGACGTGTACCTTTGTAATTCTGCAACTTCTACGGTCTTCATTATTGAGAATGATAATTAAGTTGGATATATCTGAGAAGAGAACAGTTGATGAATTTACAGTTCAAATTTAATTTTCTGAATTCAGTATACAGCTTTGCAAGCCCTATAATGGTTTCAAAGAGGAAAACTCTCTTTCATTTAGAGTACATACTTATAATACAAGCTGTGGGATTGGAGAAAAGTAGATGCCATCTTCAAACATCCCCAGAAAGAATGGTGCATAGGCAGCCACGTGTACCTCGGAATCTGACAGATGAATGTGCCAGTGAAAATCTTATCAAATGCTCAACAAACATATAAATGCTATTAGGGTCTTAATTGGTGAATTAAGTACGATAATTAGCTTTCTTTGTTAGGAACACAGAATTTAGTGAAGTACGTTTAGAATTCTAATCGAACAAAAAAACAAATAATTTTAGGGACCATTCGATATGCAAATTTAGAAAAAGATGTCGAAAATGCTTTATCTACAACTACAAAAGTCAGTTGAATTCCTATCACATGTTTCAACAGATGCACGCCTGATATGTACACTGAGGATGATGTTAAACCCTACTAATGCCATCGACAGCAACTGAATTTTGGGTCCTTAATAATACTATCAAGACACACTCAGCCTTTATAATCTGGTCTATATCTTCTTATATGATTTTAAAATCAGACTTAGTAACTCTAATTATTCCAAAAAATCACTTCAAGAAGAATAAGAAAAATCACTAAATAGGGCTTCAAAACTTGGACTTTACACTTGGAGAATTTTCATCTTGATGTGGATGGTAGCTAGGTGGCAGAAAGAGACTACCTCATGGGAAGGGACCAATTGCTTTTCCCGAATTAAAACTCACAATCAGCAGCGATAGAGAGGACCACACCCTATCTTCTTGTGCAGAGAAATTCTTCTTAGATAAGTATAGGTTGAAAGTTGAATCGTGGGATTTAGATAAAAAGTGATTATTCTGGAAGATTTGACGGGCAATTAGTCATGTTTGACAGAAAGCATAGCCGTGTTGAAGTTTCTTTCTGCATATGGAGAAGGAATGATCAGAAATATGCCTTTTGATCCCACCACATGATTAGCTCATCTGAAGTAAAGGATTGTGGACTAAAAGCAACAAAAGAAGATAAAAGAAAAACTGGAACTCAGTAAACAAAAACATGGTGAAGATGTTAAGAGAAGAAATTATCCAGGTCAAGAAAAAGAAAATTAAACGACGGCTTTTCAAGAGCTCAATCCCATTATAACTTGATAATGCAGGTACTAGACGATGAAAAATAATGAAATTTGTACGTATATTATGTTAAATTATGTCCAATACTACATATGGACTATGCCATGCTTGGGAAAGAGAGAGAATTCATATCAGAAGGAAACTTCCCCTAGAATAGTGAAAAACATGGAAAAGTTTCTAAACTACCTGCAGTATTAAATATGACTGTGTGCAATATAAATGACACCATTGAACTTATTAAAAATTTCCCAACTGTCGGCTGGAGATATACAATAAAGAAATCTGGCTAGTACATAGTTCATAAAAATTATTGAACACAGAAAACATTAGTCTAGCAGACAAGCATTTTTACTTTAGTCCTTTTCATTCATAATACCAACTTGAGACCTACTTCCATTGAACTTCGAAAATCTTGTTTAAATATATTCAGTTCATTACTTCCTCGGAGTATTAATGTGCACGTCTTTTGCATTATCAATCCCGATTCAAGTTTCTGCAGAAGAAATTTTAAATAATCTTTGATGCATGACAAGATTCAAGTCACACAATATCTTTTAATATTTCCTATTTATTTCATGGATACTTCCATTCCATTATTAAAGAAAATGAAATTTTTGTTATATAATATTCATTTTATGCAAGAAAAGAAACTCTGTCTCTGGTAAATGTAAACAAGCAGTGATGGGAATCTCGAGAAGGGGCAGAAGCAGTTAGATTTGAAGGTACCCTATTTGTATTATTGCCAAATAAATGGTCCCAAGATCTCAAACACAAGTTCTTTGGTCAGGTTTCAGGGATACATCCCTATAAATTATAATCGCCTTCAATCTTTTAATTATCCTTCCCCACCCACCGGCCATCCACCACCCCACCGGCCATCAGCCTACCATTTTTCCCCCTAACTTCTCTGCATATTTATCATATGCTCCTAATACAGATTGGTATTCTAAGTTGAAAAATGAGTTTCAAGTGTGAACAAAGACGGGATACTGGACAAACATCTTATGAGAGTCATTCTCGATAATGAATTATTTAGGTGAGTAGGTCGTGTTCATTAGAAACCAACAGTGTACCTCACAAGAACAACAAAATGAGGGGCCAGTCTAGAAAAATAATACAACATATTAGGGTACTCCTTTATTTTGTAGGTAATTGTTAAATAAAAGGCAGGTAAGGCTATGCACAACTGCAGCGTGCTATTTGTACTTAAAGTTGGCATGTGAAAGTATAATGAATGTCGGAAGAAGCTCAAGGTAAAAAAGAAAATGGAAGGGAAAAAGTGATAAGACATATTGAAGATTAATTGCAGTGGAGACACTATTAATTATTTTCACCTAAAATATGTCACAGAGTTTGGCAATATATTGCTTGTGTTGACCTCTTTGCTTTGCAGTGAGCTGGCATTTAGATGCCTGTGTTGTCATTCTTGACTTTTATATATGGTTTGAAGGTGCCTACTTCTATCCCGATATTGTGTCAAGCCTAGCGCCATTCAACTCGCGCGCAAGCTCATCCCCTCCCGAGCACAAAGCCTTGAGCCGAAAGGATAGACCCACCCTATTTGTTCCGTGGCGAAAAATTAATGCCAATTTCATTAAACAAAAAGATTGAATCCAATGCACTTCCACGGTGAGGTAACGGATGAGTACTTGGTCTTGTTTGAGTACCGAGCAACAATTCTTTGCTTCTTGGAACTCTAATAAATGGGATTCTTGCCAAGAAAAACACATAGACACTAGTTGATGTTCCGATAATATACATTCCCCACCAATCGGAATTGTATGAGGCGCGAAGAATTAAAGGCTTCAACAAATTTGTAAATTAGCACTCAAGAATCTCTAATCTGCATAGTATCATATGACATATAAATAAAAGCATAATAAGACTTCTGTGAAAATAGATAAGCCGAAGAATTAATTGGTAAAATGCAGTTTTTTAATAAAGACATGCTCCAACCACATAAGTCAATAATATTGTTTCCTTCATTTTTCCTACATCCATTTATTTACAAAATCTCATATTTCATGCATAACACAATAATAAAGAATTGTTAATCAACAGGCAATTACTACAATAAAATTAACTTTTCATGGCGTTCAATGTATGTCGTAAAAAGAGACCTATATTTTATAGCGGGCATATGGAAGCCGTAAAGTTAGGTAACGGTAGGCATTCTATGTAGGCCGCAAAAAGATTTTATGGCATGCCGCAAAAAAGTTAGTTAACGGCATTCTTTCAGTTTTGTTACGGCATTGAGCTGATATATGGTAGAAATATTCCCAAGTACTCCTAGGATGCCCCACTTTTCTCTTTATCTCTCTACTGAAGTTTTTTCTGTGTAAAGAGAATTGTCTTGAGGAAGCTGGTTACGAGGGAAAAATACAAAAAGCAAAAGACTTTAACGTTGTTTCATTTTATCTTTAAATTTGATGACAGCGAAGAAACGCGCAGTTCAACTTTCTCTGTCATCTTTGCATTATTATTCACTGGGGGCATTTAATCACTGGCTTTTACCTTTTCATTTGTTTCTTTAGGGTTTCCATGTCGTTTTCATTGGCTCACTGATGAATTTATTACTTGCTGCATTCACAGAAGAGTCAGAAATATCAGATTTTAATAAGACAATTTTATCTAGCTAGCTTGCTTGCTTCAAAATTATTTGTGGATCAGTCTGATTTTTCACTCAATCCTGGGTGCCCTAAAAGAAGTTCACCTAATTGATTTCAAATTCATTTTAATCAAGTCTATTTGTTGTGATGCGATGCAGCAGAATAAAAGAAACACATTCAATTATGAATATCGAGCGATCACAAGTCCATTGATTTCATGAACACTAAATTCTAGTCAAGATTGAAGAACAATATCTAAATGTATCACCCTGCATTTCCGCTGCGTCAATATTGGTATCGGTCTGACTTGCACAAAGTTCTTGCTGCCCTAAAAAAATTCACGTTGTCGACCTCAAATTTATTAAGAACAAGAGCCCTTTTATTGTTTGTCGTTGTAAGTGATGCATGCTAAATATACCAAATGTCACCGTTTTCTTTATTTCTTCTCTAAGTTCTCAATATTCGTCTATATGGCTTTACTCTTTAGGAATATGAAACATCCACTATATTCCTCCAAAAAAGACAAAACATGAGAAGGGATGATTCAACTACATCTCTCCCAAGTCTACTATAACCCCACTCCTACCCACGCCACCTCTCTCTCTCTCTCTCTCTCTCTCTGAGTGTGTGTGTGTTAACTGCTAACAATAAGAAGAGTGATGGTGATAGTGAGATAGATGGGGTCCCTGCCCCCATCTCTGTGGTGTGAACTTACAAGACCAATACTTACAGTACTTCTTGATATATCTAATGGTGATTGAACCAGCAGGACAAAAGCTTACTTAAAATGGGAAAATGGGGTAAACCAAAAGGCAGCCTTCTTACCAGATTAGGATAAAAATTGAATCATCGCACTAGCTGCTGGTCTGAAAGAAAAAAGACCAGGCATATGAGCAAACTGTACAAGGATTATTACTAAACAGTGCCTGCAGAACCCGTGCACGACACCTTAACGTGAACAATCCCATCACGTTTCAAAAGATTTCTTGTGCTTTTGGCTTCGTTATTGCACTCATAATTCTGAATATTACTGCCCTTTTATGTAAGAAACACATGAATTTGGAGTTTCCGAGTTTGTGCCTTTGTGGTTTAACTTTAGAATATGAAAAAATAGGCTCCCCGTCTGCTATTTATAGTCAACGACTGTAGTAATCATCCTATGTCATAACTAATTTTTTAAGTTATCTCAAATAAGAAGTTATCCGAATTAGAAACTCAAAAACTCTCTCTTATATCCCTAAAAAATCGGTCATTAAAAAGTCCCACAATACTCAATCCATTCAAAATCGATCGTTCAAGAATCCCAAGACTGTGAAATCCCACGATATTAAATCCCTTCCAAATTGCCAGTAAAACGAAAAATAAATGAAAAAATCCATCCAATGCCATTTTAAAACCCTAAACGAGAAGAGTGCTCTTTAGGGACGGCAACGGGG
>CAIGRT010075898.1:0-19553 GCA_903798405.1 Fraxinus platypoda | reverse complement strand
AAATCTTATTTCGATATAGATTAACATGTAGATAAATTTTTTTTAAAAGATCTATAATTTTGTTAAATATAAACAAAAAAAAAAATTCATCTGCATGTATATTCTTTCATACAAGATTTATGGCAATGATTCCAATCAACTTTAACAATCGGTCGTTACAGTCGGAAATGGCCGGATGTTAACAGTCGGTCCGACTTTTTTTTAAAATAAAATTATGTTGCCTAGTTGTTTGGCCGATTTTCCGACTATTCTTTTTCTTATAATTAAAAATTTGTTTCGTCGTGCAGACATGGTTGTAATCCTAGTTTGTTACATTTGGTGATTTAGAATTTGATGAAAAATGCATTTTAAATTATGGCTATATATCTGAATTCTCCTTGAGAGTTATGCTCAATCCCAATAATTTAATTTGAACAATGCTTATAAGTACATGAGTTAATCATTTTTTGGGTAAATTAGAGTTGAGCTCCCCAACCTTTCAAGTGGTATGTTTATAGGTCTCTAACCTTCAAATGAAGTTTTTTATTCAAAACCTATTTAAATTTGTGAATTTTGGGACCCCATGCCTTATTCATCACAATTTGTTGTAGGCGCACCATGTTTTAATTGCATTAAAAGTCCATAAATTTTACTTATTTTTATATTTATGTCGAATTTTTTTCATTGTATTCATATCTTCAACATTTTATTAATTATCACATATTGTCTCTGATAACAAGTTTCGTTGAAAATTTATATTAAAAGGGCATAAAAAGATTTATGTCTCTCGTATTTTTAAATAAACAAAAATAACAAATACAAAAGTGTGACTAAATTGTTGTCTTATTTCAAAATACGCTAACATAATTTTTGGACAAAAAATGATCATCAGAGATGAAATGTATTAGTTAATGGAATGTTGACGACAAAAATGAGATGAAAAGGTTAAAAAAATATAAGTATGATAATAAGTAAAGGTTAAGGACCTTTTAAGAAATTACATTATAGTACATTTATGTAAAATTATGATATGAATATAATTAGTAATTACCACTACATGTATGTTATTCAAGTGGATGGAAGTTCGAAAGAACCTATATCATGATAATTTAAATTTGAGTACTAGTTTTTGCAAAATTTAAAAGCAAAAATTCCATGTTTATAACATTTAAAAAAGTTTTATTACAGAAGAATATGTACCACTTGGCAGCAGATTTTGAGAAGTAAATCGCTTATTACAATACCAATTTGAACTCTTGTTGATTAAAGTACTTCATTTTAAAGTCTTTTTGTCATTGCTTATTTCTTTTAGAGTTTTAGCCATTTGTACAGAAATCAAACCACAGAAATGCACTAGAAAACTCACAAAGGGGTGGACCCCGCTGTGTATTTTAAAAAATAAAAAATGCGCGGCCCCACATGATGTGAGTATTCTGGCCCATTTCTGTACGTGTAGTGTGTTTCTTCTTTTAGTCAAACAGTGACTTTTAGATGAATGACTAGTTATTTCCATTCGCCTCCTATGGATTCCGAGTTAGATTGGCGACTAACATAGATTGTCTAAAGTATAATATAATTCTCTTGCAAAAATTTCTCGAAAGTTATGTGAATGTGATCACTGCGGAAGAACACACAATAAAAAAATGATACTACAGTAAATATCTCACGTACTTAATTATTTGTTTTACCGAGGCTTAGAAATACTTACAAGCCAAAAATACTGTGAGGTTCAATTTGAGATTTTGGTTTAAAAGGCTTATTAATAATTAAAGCATAATTTAGTCATAATATTTCTTCTTTGTATATGTAGGATGAGGTCTAGAGAGAATGAAAAGTCAAATATAAAGGCATGGACATGTTGTCTTTGATTTCATTGATGATGTCACGATTAATATCATTATACTATTTTTAGTATCTATATCTTGAAAAGATAGTATTTGAATATAAAATTTATACATGCATTATATGGATGATTTTATTTATTATTATTTATTTTTTTATATGAAAAGATAAATTATTAACAATTCAAGAAAAAGGAAAATTAGAGGGAGGGGGGTGTGCTAATTGAGATGATCGATCGTGCAAATTCTTCATTTGGATTTTTTATAAGCTCCAAATTTAGATATAAATTGTAGTACTTACTGCTTTAAATCTCGCGAAAATGTAAAGTAGAACATGAAGTTGTGTATTTTTTTTCTCTTTAGATTTGGATATTAACTATTTGAGTTAATGAAGTCCATCTCGATAAAGCTTTTTTGATGTTATAACTTGATCAAATTTTAATTTTCAAACATATATTTAATTAGGTCTACAACATTTATCCACTTTTCACGATATATTTCATATGACTCACCAGCTTATAATATCAAAAAGTTGTCAAACGTGGCCAAAATTTCCGCTTTGATTAAGTAAATTAGTGTACTAGTTCCTTATTTCTATTCATGGCTTGATTATAAATTACTTTTTGAAAGGGGCCGGATTGTAGCGGGGTACCAATCCTTGAACTCTTGAACTCGATTGTGACAATGATGAACTAGTACTAGTAATGCTCCGTTTTGCAAGTTCAATGCATTGAATAAGATAACAGATAACATTTCATATTAGTTTGTTTATTAATCATGACCCAATGTACGCATTCTACCTCACGTACTCTACATTTTCGTATAAACAAGAAAAAAATAAGGGATGATGAACGAAGCGAAATTCATTCTATTTGTTTTCTAATAATCAATAATTGTAGATGAAGAAAATGTATTGTTAAAATAATTATTGTTGTCTGAAATTCAACGACTATTCTTTTCGCCTTATAAAAATCCTTTCATCATCCCTTCTCGTAACTTATTTGATAGAGTCGACTATAATAATATTAAGCTCATGTTCGATTCACATTTTTCTCAAAATTCATTCTTTCAGCACTCATTTTCAACCACACGTTCTTCAATAAAATAATATTACACGCAAATCGATTTTTATTTTTTTTAATCTTTGAACTACATATTTTTCATCACATCACATCATAAAATGCATTTTCTCTCCATAATGTGTATCAAACCCCCCCACCCCCTAAAATTTAAAATTATCTTATTCATTATGTAATATGATAATATCCACCCAATGTGAAACTTTGATAAGGGCCATACCATCACATGTCCATACTCCATGTTGTAGAGAGAGTGACGTAACACAACACAAGACGAGACAATTTATCCTCTGCATTGCCCTTTCACATACTAGGTTTTGGTATATAGCATAAAAGTTGTATACGTTACGTATGCATGTGTATTTTGTTCATGAAATATGCGTGCTTTCTCACATTATTAAACTCTGCTTTCGAATTTCAATCATTCTATTTTTAGTAGATGATGAAGGCACGGAATATCAATCCCCCTTAATCCGTTCCTCGTCAATTATTGTGACGGTGGTGCTTGTCTAT
This sequence comes from Fraxinus platypoda, assembly GCA_903798405.1. NCBI lineage: Eukaryota > Viridiplantae > Streptophyta > Magnoliopsida > Lamiales > Oleaceae > Fraxinus > Fraxinus platypoda. Next base: position 16,141 of record CAIGRT010075898.1, on the reverse strand, counting down.
TATGCAATATTATGTCGAGACTCGACTATGATAATGTTTACTTGTTATTCTACTATAATGTTTTCTATAAAACTTTTTAACTGTTTTTTTTTTTTTTTACGTGATAATTAAATTCGGTAATGAATATTTTGCTACAATAAAAACACCTCAAGTGATCATTATAGAGATTATTACTTATAATACATGTATCACATCAACATATTATGAGCCTAGTTGATATAGATTTTTTGACAATGGGATATTGTGGAAATTATTATTATTATTATTCCGAGAATCTCAAGTTAAGGAATGGAAAAAATTATGGATCTACGTTCAAAATTATTTTATTAAAAGAATGTGGAACTAAAAACGAATTTTAAATAATATCAAGGCTAAATTTTCATAGAGTACACATAGCCATGTGGGCCCTTCTCCATGTGAGGGGGTGTAAAGCTATGTGTACACTATTATGTACACATAGCATGGTTCATTTTCATAATATAGACCAACTACATGGGGATGATAATGGAATGGGGCAAGACAGGCGATGCAGCCACTAGCATCCCCTGCCGTGAGAGATTTTTGAGAGGTGGTGCAGGAATTAAAAAACCTCCATTTACCGCTCCCACTAAATTATTTCTATAGTTCTACGTTGTCGCCACATTTTTCATTTCGGGGTGGGTCGGGGCCGGGAATTTTGCCGTAACCGCAAAAATGAAAATTTACTATAGGAAGTTGAATAATTTGTATAAGCCAGCTGATCTTGTAATTTCCTTTTTCTGCTATCCACAAAAGAATACAGGTAATTCATTTCTGAAATGAAAGAAGCTGAGAATTACATGTATGTACATGTAGAAAATTACATGGCCATACACAACCAAACTCGATAACAATTTCATCTGATAAAACCCTACTTAATCAATGTCACACACCTAACCCTTTGCTTCTATATCAAAAATGAATGTACAACAGCCATGAACTCACTCTGTTCAGCATAACCCCCGTCAAAACACATGCTCACTGCTACATTTGTATGGGGTTCAGGTTCACGGGTTCTTCTAAATAAGTAACCTTGGTTATGCAACACTTTTGTGGTTAGTGAATTAGGACTTATTTGACACGGAAATCATGCCTAAATACGGTAAGATTTTGGGTGAACTTGTCTCTGTTCTTCGAATCCAAGCTTCGAACAACATCAGCCATTAATTTGTCAAAACACAACGAAAGGCGCTGATGTTGATCAACCGGCTGCAAGATAACACAAAATGTCATCACATTAAGAACATGCACAGCAACAATGGAAGAAATATAATTCGACTTTGACATCTACATTGCATTAAAATAATGGATCAATGGACCGTGCTAAAACAGCATGGTTCTACATGCTCAAAATGATAGATAGCATAATAATGATTGGGACTTGAAGTCTAACAGATTCATGCTGATGTTTAGATTTTATTGCAGACCTGCCTTATAGCTTAACAATTGATTTCCTTTGATTAGGTAATTGATTGGTCTTAGATTCTTTAGCAAACATTTGATTTCCCACATAAATATATCGTTCAAGAAGAGCTTCAAAAGATATTGATCGTAAAGGAGAATATTGGTAAAGTAGAAATATGAAACTAGATTCTTAAATCACATCATAAGAAGAATAATCCCTGGTTTCTTTTTAAAAAAGATATGGGTTCCAATGAAAATACTCTCCGGATAAATAATCATAACAAACGAAAAGAAAATGAATCTTTTTACCCACTCGTCAAGAGTTTCTTGGTTCTAAAGGTCTTGAATGGGATAAGATAGTAATATCTCACACAAAGTTTAAATGCGAATCTCTAAAATAGAAAATATTATAAAGAGAGCAAAGTTTAAATGTGATTCCCAAAGCCTAATTTTGGTTAGAATGGTCTTTTTCCCTTCCATTTCATCATTGCAGCTAAACACGTCAGAAGCAAATTAAATTATTAAGTTGCTTCCGAAGAAAAGTTCTCTTCTTTCACATAATAGCCATTGGCAAGGAAATTAGCATCTCCCAGCAAACATGGTTCAGATAAGATCATATGGATGGACAAAAAGTCTCATGAACTGGAGAAGCAATAGTAATTTTGATAACTAAGCAAATATTATGCAGTTGTGGCCAAACATAGACAACTGGTGCAAGATTAACCAACAGCAGAAAAAGCAAAAAAAATTCACCTGTGAAGCCAATATATGTGCTTTCAAGCCTGAATACATCTGCACAAGTCATAGCGTTACAAATAATAATCACATATTGCTAATTTAAAGAAAATGAGACAAAAATTTCTATATGGAAATAAGGTATGAATTCTGTATGTTACAAAAACACAACAAAGACAGCACAAGGACATGAATGATAACAAAATTACAATCATGGAATGATTGAATGTTCTAGTTCTTCATAAGTAACAGAGTAACAGATGTACGATATCTAACCCTTATGTGAATTTAAATGATAGTAAAGATAAAGACACAAGACAGGCAACGGAAAGAGATTTGTAGACTGACAAACCTAAAGGCTGAGAATACATAATCCCAATAGTGCATTGTTACAAAGGTCATATTACAGTTAGTAAACACACTGATGAAAATCTCGAAAATAAAAACATCAGGCCAAATTTGAAAAACAGGAATTAGGACTATTAAAACAGGAATTAGCACAATAGTCCCCGACAATCAACCTTGCAGATCACAACAATCAGGTAGTTCTAATGAATGGAGTATTGAAGGAGGGGAAAAAATGCATTTACCTGCTCACTTAAGAGTATCAAGCTCAGCATTGGCCTACTAAGATTCCATTGATTGCCACAATCCTCAAATAAAACAATCTCAAAGAGAGTTCTTAGTATCTGGATAGGAGAGTAATTATCAGATTACAGCATCAAAAGCACAAAAACCAAATGAATTCCAGTTTACGAGTAATAATAACATCTGATCTTAGTTGATATTGGGAACTAATTTGTTTAGCCCCGGTTTGTGCGTGTGTGTGTGTGAGAGAGAGAGAGAGAGAGGAAATATTATATGCATGCCTGTAAGACTCATTCATGAAATCTTTTCCAGGGAAAAATGTATGAGCAAATCAGTTGGGGTATAGAGTGTTGCTCCATATTTGACGATTTGCCAAATGACAAGAAATGGATTATCTTTAAACATCAACATACTAAATATACCCATGACTAAGCATCACTTTCTAGTGAGGGATAAAGATCCCATGCCACAGAAAACCATTGTGTTTTTACCTTAATGCAAACCAAATCAAGTTTCCCACACCATTTTCATGGAAAAAATTTGGCAACAAGTAGTTTTTAGTAGCTGAGGTTAGGAATTATCATTACGAAACAGAACAAGTGGAGCAAATATATCTTAAACTATGTACTCACTGCCAGTGTGAAAAATTGGATGGTCCTCACATAACATAAGAACTAATGTCACAATGCAAAGGTCTAGTAACAAAAGAATTCACTACTCACTTCTGGGAGCAAACTAGGGCATTCTGCAATGTGACTAGCAAGATTTATTCCAGCTGGTGAAGTTGGGGCCTCCCCCATGGTAATGTTGTGGAAATAGAAGGCAGCCAAATTGTCAATTGCAGATGCACACTGAGAAACGATTGGACATATTATAAATATGGCTTCAGGACAAAATTTTAGCCTGGTATAAGTAATGTGGCAAAAATTGAAAACACTGGACTAAAATATATATCTAAATACAAAATTGAGATCCATGCAGCTGCACAGCTACTCAGTAGGATTGAAGATCATGAAAAGATGCATAATGCGGAAAATGTCTTCTTAATGAAAAAGCAAAACACAATTTCAGCACCAAGACATTAAATATGACTAGATTTATATGCTTGCATGGATTTGTATGCATCAAAATCACGTACTTCCAAATTATTAGGGAGCAAATAAAAGCAATAAAAGTACGTGAGATGAACGGTGGCCAACTAATTTAACCTGTGTGCAATGCCTAGAACTAGAAGAATTCTTTAAGCAAGCACAGCATGCTTATTGAAGTCTTCAAGGGATCCCTCACATGCAGTTATAACTCTTTTTTCAAATTGCCAAGCATGAGATGAAATAAAAAAAATACATGCTCTGACACCATATTGAATGCTCACTCCAATAAAAGCTCAATCCAGGAGTGAAAAATTATTTATTTGTCCTGAACAAAGTCTACACGCACCACTTATTTTTAGTATTAAACATGGATGACAATAGTAAGATTGTGATTGCAAGTCTTAAAGCATTTAACGGAATGGAACTTATGGTTGACACCCATCGAACTTACTGAGGATGGCACTTGACAGTAAACTAATAATAGATGCGACAGCAATTGATTATGAGTAGGAATGGATTCACCATATAATACCTGTGAGGATATACCAACATCCAGACCTTTAAGACCTGATTCAAGTGAACTAACTATATGCATAAATGCGCTTGTATGAAGATTTAATATGAAAACGATATGGCTGTTGAATAGGACTTCCAAGAATGCAAAGTACGCCCTTGTTAACTGCAAAGAACAGAAGAAATGGTAAGATGGCCAGGCTAATTCCAATCAGGAACGCAAAATTGCTCTTCTCAGCATATACATGCAGTTTTCTGAATAATACAGATTCACAATGACCTTAAGATGAAGCCTAATTTTATTTTATTTTTTGAACTACGAATAAGAGTATTGAGGTCTTTTTGAAGGAAAAAAATTGACTTTTTACGGGTAAAATGAACGGAATCCGTCGTTGGGACCAAGGCTGCACCAAAACAGATGTCTGGGAGCACAATGCCAAGAAAAATAGGTTGGGAACCAACACTCCAATTTTCCCAGTTGACTTCTTGTTCATTCTTTATAGATTTTTTATGGAAGCACAGTTTCCACTTGACCCACTACCATTGGATCAAAGCACTTCTCCTTATACTTGGTACAGAAACAAGAATATGCTTGCTAAGCAACATAGAATTACTCTATTTACGGAAAGTGGTAACCTATAGTGACTTCAACGAAGAGACTGCAACACTATAGTAAATATAAAAGATTAAGCACTTCCAAGGAGTTCACTAGAAAAATTTACCAACCTTCCTGTATGCCAAAATATCCGCAAGTGGAATTGACAGCGCCATCTTTAGAGCTATATCAAGTGCATCGGCAAGTGATCTATCACCATAGAGCTCGAAGACACCAAAGTTCACATAGTTTCCGCTAAGAGCTGTCATTTAGTGTGAAGATACAACAAAGAATTAGAAAAAACTCGTACAGCACAACACAACCAAAATGGAATATTCATAAAGAAGCAAAAAGCAAATAAATCAACTAACTTATGGCTCTGGAGAACAAAGCTCAGATGGTGGCATGATAAAAGTGTGGCCTAATGAACAACGGGTAAAAGGAAAAGAGGAACTAAACCTATTGGACTGATCATGTACATATAAACAATTTTCGCAAGATTAAATCTGTGAAAGATGAAACTTCATTCTTGCAAAAAAATCAAATTTTGCCTCCCTCTAAATATGTTTATGGTAATAAAACAAAGGAAGGAGGAGAAGAAATAATAAAAAATATGAATGCCATCGAGAAGGATCATATGATTTAGCCTTTAGAAGACTAAAACCAAGTGGATACTCTGATGTATAGGACAACAGAAAATTTACCTCTAGAAAGAATGGTTAAAGAAATCCATATGCCCTTGTATTTGAAGGCATATATATCAGTAGCCTTTGAAAGAGACAAGATCCTTGAGCCATATGCGACAAGCAATTTGCTAACTTCTCTAAAAAGAAGTATGCCATTAGGAGATGAAGTGTCGAAAGTCACACGTTGAGCCTTGTTTAACACAAACTCAGCCATGAATTTCAGCAATGGTGTTGTGACCTGCAAAAATCAATCATAAGGTTGTAAAGTGAGTTTCATTCATGTTAAGCAAAATTACGGAAAAAATGTTATCTTCCTCTATAATTAAATAAGTTTCTTTTTTCCTATGATGCACGGACACGGACACGTGTGTCCGACACGATACGTGATGGATACGCCGACACGCGATTTTTAAAAAAAGTACAGACACGACACGTTGATTAAATTCTTAAAAAATCATTTATATAGNAATTACCTATGATGCACCGACACATGTGTCCGACACGATACGTGTCGGATACGCCGACACGCGATTTTTAAAAAAAATACATACACGACACGTTGATTAAATTTTTAAAAAAAATTCATTTATATCGTATAAATTTAGTTTTATACTTGTTATTAATTTTTCTTGTTGAAATCTTTTAAACACGAGTACTTATTTTTACTTGCTAATAACTTTGAATTAACAATATATAATATTTCCAATATAAAAAGAAAAATGATTACGGTAGAGTATCCGAGAAGTGTCGGTATCGACTCGCGTCCATGTCCGACACGGACACGCTACCCTAATTGAAGTGTCCGTGCTACAGAGCTTCTTTCTTATAAGTTCAGCTTGGGGGTGCATGTAGAATGCCACACCAAACAGATTCTCAGAACAGAAGGGGCTTGTCTAGCATAAAAAATCTCAATAACCTAACACAGCAACAAAGAGAATTTTCAATAGTGTGGAGATAAAGAGAACTGAAGTGAAAAGTGCAATTATGCCAGCATAAATATCTGATGGAGTAAAACTGTGTTCATAAAACCATAACATCGTTACCAAGAAAAAATGAGCTAATTGTTTTGTCCATCCTGATTTTAACCAGACAGAAAATAACTACCTGGAATTACCAAATTGTTATAGAAAAGCAGGAAAAGAACAGAATGTCAGTATTTATTTCTGTAAAAGCATCTATTAATATCTATTTGCATTGAGCTGTAAGGCAGCAATACACTCGTATATTTTTCTGCAATATATCCATGTGGAAGAAGCCTGTACACTCCTTAAATTGGTATCTACCCCTTATGAGTGGAGAGCTAGGCTAAACAACCAATTAAGTACAGTAGTGCATATAAATATTGGATCAGAAATTATAGATCAATTGGAACAGAAAAATGAGATCTATAAATCTCCCAAAGCCTCAATTTCATCCCAAGCCAAGATCAATATTACCTAGAATGTCTAAAATATCATATAAATTATAACTTAAGATGCTCCTACTCAAGATATAGCCAGAACTATTGCATACTTATTTTCTCTGTTATAAGTTCAGGCAACATATGATCTTAAAATGAACAAAACTCGATTATTTGGCACATACTACATGCATAATTTTCGGCGATACTGCTGAAGCAAGTCTTCCAGTCGGTGCAATTTTTGTTTAACTTCACATGTTCTCTTATAAAAAATTGATACTATTAGCAAGAATAACTGACCTCGGGTGTATCAGCCCAATGTGAGACGCCCCTCAAAACAATTGGCATGTGAGCGGTATATAACCAATCAAATAGAAACCCATAAGTTCTGCGACTGGTAAAAAATTAATGACAAGAGTCAATGCAATCAATAATGACATCCATTATTAAGAGATAGCTCATAATTATAAATACTGACCTATTCGTAGCCATCGCAATCCCCCTAAGATCTCTCATCAATCCAATCAATGCATATTTCACAGTATCAGTTCGAAACATTGAATCTGGTGTTGATTCTAAAGTGATAAAAACCTAAATGATACCCAAAAACATTTCTTAAATCCCATCATCAATGAATATACGGAAATTTAAGAAAATTACATACATTGAAATGTATGGACAAAAATGTCTGCAGAATGACTAAAAGAATCTATTTTTTTGTCAATTTCCTTTGTGCATGTTGTGCAAAGGAACCGCATACCCCTGGAGTTTAATCTATCCAAAAATGCAAAGATTTTTTGGCCTATCTAGAAAAGCAGAAATGGTAATTGTACCCGACTCTCTCTCTCTCTCTCTCTCTCTCTCTCTCTTTCTTTATTAATTTGGGTGATGCTAGCAGTACATCGGGGTGTACATAAGGGGTTACACCCCCCTCACATGGGGGGTGGGACCCGCTTGAATAAAAAAATATTATTCAAGGGGGTCCACCCCCCATGTGAGAGGGGTGTAACCCCTTATGTACACCACTTGATGTACAAGTGGAATTACCCTATTAATTTTTACCAGTAAATTCTGGAAATACTTAGTAGAAAAATTTTCCTTCATCAAAAGTTATACTCAAACTAATTACTCCTATTTCCAGGTAACGTAGAATACCCTTCTATTGAAAAAAAAAAAGAAAAAGAAAAAAGAAAGAAAAAGTGTAGCTACCATCAAATATTTTCATTAAGATGTCAATGGATATTTATCACAAAAGCCTGTGGGGGTAACACAACATGAAACCGGCCATTTTGGGAATGTTAATGCTTGATTTATTTACTTCTCAAAATTTTGACATGTTAACTTGCTTCCAATTATTAAGTAATAGGATATCCCATGTTTTGCAGAGGAGATAAAAGAAAGAAAGAGTGCCCGGGGGGTGGGGTGAGGACTATACCTTCAACAATGGAGCCATAGAAGACTTAAATAAGACAGGACTGTCCTCCATGAAGATTAACCAGCCAATAATGTAATAGAAGGTTGTTCTACTCTTGGAGCATCTATACTCTTCCAGGAATGGGAAATGCTCTCTCTGTAGGGAGCGGAAGAGACCACACAAGTAAATAGAATTTTCTCCAATTAAACATCTCAAATCAGAGACATACTTACATTGTGGTGTGCAACTATGAATTTGATAGTATCCAACTTGAGGAGGAGCTTTCCAGTGACATAACTGTGGGGGGAAAATTTTTGTACTAATTTCTCAAGTTCATAAAAAACATTAACCTAATTATATTCTTCAAAAGACTGCGTAAGGTAACAAACCCAGATGCCAGCTCCAAGAACAGACTTAAAGTATGATCAATAACTTCCTCACTCTGCATTAGAAACAAATAGAGATAACAAATCCCCCAAAACAACATCAACAAAAAGATGCAAGAGTAGAAACATCACCATTGTGTAGCACTTGAGGTTTGTAGCAATTTTTCGCACAACAAAATCTAATAACAAAAGGTGATCATGAAGCCCAAGAAGTTCCGATAATCGGGTATACAACTGCTGCAATCAAAGAGAGAGGTTCAAGGTATGCACAACAAATTGATCTCTCTTACCAAGAAGAGAAATATCACCTTTGATGAATGCATAGCCTGGTCGCCAACATAAGACTTTCTGAGATGCTGGAAAAATGTGAGAATTGCACGATCAAGTCTTTGCTTACTTAATTCACCATACCTCTGCAAATCAGCCATACTTGAATAAGTTCACTTCAGTCATTCCACTAAACATATTAAGGGAACCTTTTTCAAATACAATCTACTAAAGTAAGATAAACATATCTTCCATGAAAAACTTTAAATAACCTGAAAAGAGCACAGATTTCACTTTTTTGTTACCTAATGATAAATTGTGAAAAATACTCTTAACAAAGAAGAGAGAGTGCATGCCAAGAAAATAATTTCACGAAGAAAGAACAATGTTTGAGCTTCACAGAATTTGGAGAGAGAATTATAGCTAAAAGTTAAATTCCTGGAAGAAACACCAGTCTGTGGGATGTTTACTAGGATGGAGTTGGCTGAACACTACGAAAAATTATCAAATATATGCAATGTACAAATAGAAGAGCAATAAAAAAGAGAGGATTTTCCATTCTAATAGGGTTTTCTTCTCCACCTGATTGGGTAATACAAATTGAAGAGCATTAGAAAGCATGGAACTTATTTCCATTAAACGTTTCAAAGCTATCTCAAATTAAAGGTTATCTTCTCCTGCTGGTCTACCTGACTGTGTACCCCACTATCGGCAACATTTACTAATCTTAAAGCACGGGCTGAAAGTTCTGCATCAATTACTTCTTGTGATTCCACACTGCATGACAGACAGACATGATATCATTAGTATAACACAAAATTAATTGAGGTGTGCATAAGTGGGAAGAAAATCAAAACATTATGTTCACCTGCACCCAACAGACTGCTTTGTTTTTAAGATAGCAGCAATTATGTGTACAATCCAAGCAAGCTTGGCTTCAACCACAGAAAGTTCACCATTATCACTTGTCTGGAGCTGACCTCTTTCCTATTAAGCGAGAAAGTGAAAAAAAGACCAAAGATTTGTCGTTTGGGGGGTCACGAGGAATGTAGCTGAAAATGTATCAGTTTTTGATTGAAAATTCAGCATACCACGTATACTTGTAAGATGGGCTCCAGGATATTTATAATAAACATGCTACTGCTTTCATACTGAAATCATAAGGTCAAAAGGAAAAGGAAAGTTGATTAGGGGAAAAAAGAGAAGAAAAGAAGTATAAAGAAGTAACACTATCAGAAAATTAAAAGTCATGTCTAAATGCAACCTGGAATCTGCAAAGATATGGAAAAGAATCCAGCTGATCTTGAAGGAGGTCAACATTGTCCAGCGGATGTTCCGAAATATCATCAGGTAGCCCAGCCTATAATGACAAGTTGAAACAAGAGGAAATATTGGTGCCAGAAACTTATGCAGAGTCCAGTTATAAATATGCCAGAACTATACCTGCACAGAATCCAATCTTGACACAATAAAACCTTCAGTAATTTTTGGCACAAATTCATCAAGCAAGCTTGGTGCATCACCCTTCAGATACGGTACAGAACTCACCAACCTAGACCACAGCCCCAAAAGGTAATACACACTGCTGCTGGCCCACTGAAAGAAGAAATAGACTTAATAAACATTTGGGACCTAAAACTTCAGTGCACCCACATCCCACAATGAAAAGAAAAACAGAAGGAAAAATAAAATATAGGTGAATTTTAAGGCATCTTCACATTCAAACACCGGATCAAGGTCCTTTCATGCTGAAGCTAAAGGGTATTGTGCAAATAATTGTGAAAATCAGTTAAAGTTTCTTCACAACCACATACCTGCCAGGATTGCAGAGATTTTGATGTGAATTCTGCAACTAAACGTATCCAATCAACGTAGCCTTCCATAGTCACAAGTTCTGACAACTGCACCACATAGTCAAATTTACTCATCTCACAGATAGTCATACTTAATAATTATATCATTGACTAGAACATACAGGAGTTATTCAGACAAAACAAAAGACTAATGGGGTGAGAAGCTACTTTGAGTCAAAGCTCCCAAGAGCAGCAGCACAACCCCAGGGTAGAAAATTTCGAAAAGAATACAGAAATGTGTGTATGCATTGAAGCACGGCATTCTACATACTAAAATAAAAGAAATTTTCAAATAGCCTATATAAGTTGCAATGAATGCAAGAGCAAAGGGAGAGGAATAATGGTAAAAACACTAAGATTGTCTTGACCACCAAAATAGAATTCTCAATTTTTTTCTAACAGCATTCTCAACTAATTCAGAGCTCTACCATTTTCCTCCCTGCATTTTTTTCATGCATGTTTTTTGCAAAAGGAATGGAAGGAACCAATTTTAATTTTTCATCCTTTCAATCCTGAATCTACATGCTACTCTCTTTTTCATAGTTATCTTACATCTATTGATAGAACGATGATCCAACATCAGCTATCATATGGATTGACACAGCAGGGCAGCACTGACACTGCATTACAAAGTATACGAGGTCCACTAAACGACTTTGCACCTATATCCATTTTTGTTTTCTTCAATTCTCAGTTTTAGATTTGTTTATTAAGAAGATTCGTATTAATAGTTTACCACATTTTTTCAGCAGAATTCCCTGTTCTTTCTCAACAGAGATTATAACGTTCACAGTAAACAGAATTTTCTAGTCAGAGACTAATACGTTTTCTACGCTATATTTATCTACATTAACTTTCCACTCTAGTTAAGTGATAAATCTATATGGCACCAGCAAGTAGATCACATGTGCATCACTAAAAAGCAATAATCAGAATTTTTACAACCAAATCCACCAAACAGAACCAATGTTTTAGAAACTGAAGAAATCAAAGTGAACACTCAAAAAGTCTAGTGCTGAGTGAGATCAATAGTGAGTTGTTATGGTTGAAGCACATGCTATAGAATCTGGGCATTCATTTCTACTCAGTCTATGAATTTATGTTGTGATAATAAAGTTGCCACTCATATAGCATCATGTTCAAAACCATATAGATTGATATTTAAATCCATAAATAGCTTTTCCAGGAAAACATTTGCACTAAATCCATTAAATCAATTCCAAAAAACAGTTGGCAAATTTGCTAACAAAATCCTTAGGGTGTTTGTTTGTACAATTTATTTGTAACAAACTTGGAGCACTAAACATACATGATCCAGCCAGAAGGGAAGGTGTTAGAACTCTATATTGTGTTAATTCTAAAACTGCAGTAAGATTTCATTAGCGTAATAGGAATTCCTTATAGTAGTATGGATGATTTTTCCTACATCCGGTGTGGGTTTTGTTCTCGTCACTATTTATTATAAATACATAAGCCCATATGCCCATAACGAATGAGATAGAATGAAAAACAAGCTGACGTTATTCACTAAAAAATTCCAACAAAACCAAAGAGACCTCTCCTCCCTGCTGTAAATCTGTGAAAGGAATAATAAGAAAGGAACCAAAAGGCAAACAATCTGTACAAGATCAAAAAAGGTAAAACCACATATTTCAAACATTAAATTTATAAAAAAAATAATACCAAACTTATGCTTACTGCATGTGATGGGCTTATACACATAAAACTAAATATCAAATAACCTAGCACATCTTAAATTGTCAACATAAATACACGAGAAGCAATAATAATGAAGATTTAATAGACTACCAAACATATCAGTAGCATGCAGAAATGGCAGGCAACATGTCAGAAGAATATGAATTGAATACCTGATAATTAACTTTGAAGCGTCCCAGGAGACGACAAAACTCGTGGTAGTTATCATGGTCAGCAAGACCTGATTCCAGTCCCAACACATTATTTATAAAGGAATGACTTGGGTGTGGCAGAAAGGAAAACATCAAGAAACAAAATTAAATATACAAAGTTACAGTCAGAAGAACTTTGAAACAACTAGTGGCCCACATACCTTGCCCTGTTTGTAAAATTTCTTTGGTCCCAGACATTAGATGGTCCAAAAACTTAGAACGGGCAGCATCATTTGTGAAAAGAGAGCGTCTCACAGAAGCCAACCTCACTAAGCACTCCAGTGACTTTAAAAAAAAAAAAGGAACTGAAAAATTAGGAACATAGCCAAATGACATATATCATGCAGTGTCCTTCAGAATATCTAGTACATGATAGTGATACTAATTAATTTAACATACTTAGAGAACATGCACAACATATAAAATAGCAGTCAATATTAGAATCTGTATAAGAAATACAGAACCATAATTTTCAAGTCAGAACATTGAAATCAATAATAATCAATAATAGAGTTTGAATAAGAAGGGTTGTGTCGCCCTACAACAAAATGTTTCCAAGTAGTAATACCCTGTAGCATTCCTTGAAGCCCTTAAAAACTGCCAAGCATCGTGACTTCGGAAACTCAATAGAAACAACAAACAGAATGAGGAGAGATCAAGTTTATAAATTTCAAACACGAAGTGAACTAGCACAGAGTTTGTTTCCTCTTGTTAATCACTAGTTGTTCAATCTTTTAAATCTCATTTCTAACAGCTGACCTATATTTTTGGATCAATGCAGACTACACCAACCATTTAATGCGCCACACAACACATTTGAAGGTCCCACACATGCCAGTTCACAAACATAGTCAAGAGATAGCACTTTGCTATCCATGGATTTTGTTGTTATGAATTTTTACATTTGCTAATAAAAGCCAATTAAGTGAAGTACTGACAGAAGTGAATTCAATATAAAACTATGAGTAGAAGACTATAAATATGCTTACAAAGAATATGAAATAAACAAACCTCCTTTGACATAGGTGGCTTTGTGAGTGCATAATAATCGAAAAATATCTGTAGTGTAGAAAAATCCTCTACGACTGGCTTCCAAGAAGATGGAATCTGTGAAATCATAGCAAGTTCGTCTATGTCAACAATTTGCAGAAAGAATATACTAGCCAAGAAAACAAAATATTTCTTTATGCTTAATGTATAGTGTGTTTAACTATTGAAAAACTAACATAAGAACTGACACTTTGTTTATATGGATACTTTGTTCATATCTTTATCTCTGCATAACACGTTTGTTAATCAAACAAGTTGTACCTGAACAGTACCAAACTCTTCAGAACTTTCATCAATTGATGTCCCAACAAAATCAAAAGACAAACATTTCAGAGAAAGGGATAGTGCCAATTCTCGCAAGCGGTCGATGGCTGCATTTGTTAATCTAGTAACTATCAAACTCAGAGCCAAAAGCATATATATTAACGCAATAAGTTAGCACTGTAGCAGAATGAGAACAAAAGCCAACACAGTACCATCATTTTTCAGTTGATGCAACGAAGTTAGAGATATCTGGAAAATTTGGAAGAGAGATTGATCCCTAAAGGAGCAGGCAATCCTTCTATGATGTGTTGAAGGCGATCCAGGATTTGGCTGAACATAGACAGTCAAAAGGCATCAAGTAAGTTTTAGATAAAGAGAATCTTAAGAAGAGAAGAGGGGGAGAGACAGAAGTATGAGACCATTCTAGCTCTCAAGGGAAAAAACTACAATGCCATTGTGATTTCACGGGGTTTGTTGCTGATTACCATAATAACCAGATTTCTAAAGTTGCCCATTTAGTACATCTATGACATTCAGTTTCTGATTCTCACTAAGCCCCTATTTGACAACCATTAAAATGAGATTTTTGGGGGAAAATGAGTTTTGGGATAGTGATTGTTTTTTGGAGAACTTGTGATTAAAAAATAGAAAAAACTTTCAAATTTACGTGCAGAATATTTTATTGTGAGAATGTGTAGTGAAAATGAGTTTGAAAAAAAATAGTTTTGTTTTAAAGGTTGTCAAACAAGGGCTAAATAAAAACTTCATTTGAGTGTTAAATGAGACCAACCTGATTCATCTCACAGACAAGCTGATTTAATAGCTTTAAACCAATAGCATAGTGATCTGTTGTAGCCTGATAAATAGAAACACTATCAGAAAGAATGTGCAAGCATTAGCACGCTGACCTCTACAAGAACCAAGTTAAACTTTTTTATGAAGCAACAGTGCGTAATAATAGAGACACTTTAAACAGAAGTTGTATAAAGCCCAAAAGACTGAACATGTCCACGTGCAAACTAAAGCATTCATATAAAAAAAGATAAGAATGCCCATGACTGAACATAAAAATGCTAATTCATCCAAAAAGAAATTAATATATCTCAAGCTTCCCATGGAACAAAAACAAAAACAAAAACAAGTTTTCAAAAATATTTATAGAAAGCACCTAATAGAAATCCAAAGGATACTCAAAAGTAGAACTACAGGACAGGAAAAACAGACATGCACTACAGGAATAAGATGTAACTTCTCTTTAAATGAGGAAAGTTCTTAGAGAGCTTCATCGTGCAAATTCCATTAGATTCAGATATTCCTATTTACAGTATCTATTTTTTGTTTACTTTTCCTGCTTTAGATATGATTTTGATGGTAAAGCGGGTTTAAAGGTAAAATATGGAATCGACTAATGACAATTTTTCTCTTCATAAAGGAAATATAGAGATGGTGGTAATGATGATTAAAAGAATAAATACAATAGCAGTAGTGATAACTTGTTTGGCATTGTAAATAATCATCCGACAATACATCCAAAAATACATGCCAGGCTTATCCAATATAAAAACAATGAAGATGACAAAGATGATGATAAGTTGCTCAAACTTAGTTGTGTGAATTTTGGTCCAAACAATTCGTGTGGCCCCAAGGCTTATAAGAAATCCCCTTAATTGCCAACATGCTCTTGGTAAAAAAGTACAATTTTATCGAATTTGAAAAAAATTGGATCAATTTTTTCCCACTGAATAAAGCCAGTACTTTCGATTGTGTGAATATATTTTTTCCCCTTCCAAGAAATACATCGAGATACTGCCCAAATATTTATCTTTTAGTGAAATGGCAAGTATTTTAAGACGACGTCAACGTTGAAGAGGAAAAAGATATGTGGGCAGTATCTGAGTGGTATTACCGAGTGGTGTTATATGTGTAAGAAGGATGGGGAGACTATTGATCACTTGTTCATTCATTGCG
>CAIGRT010075886.1:0-17342 GCA_903798405.1 Fraxinus platypoda | reverse complement strand
TTTGGGTATTTCCAATAATTTCTCATTTTCAATGTCGTTTCTCAATAATTGTAAAATAATAAAAAAATTTGAATATTCACATGTACTTTTATATTGTTTTCCATTTGTCACTCCAAACATTTGGTGGACAAACGGAATCACCATGTCAAATTCGTTAATTTTTATGACATTGTAAAAGAACAATAATAGCTAGAAAATAACTTTAAAAGTACACTGATTATTCGAAAAAAATTTGAAATTGGGCAATTGTTAGGAAACCTCTTTTATAGTAAGTGACTATTTGGAAAAAAAATTAATAATAATTTAAATGATAGTTAAAAAAACAATGTTGAAAGTACAGTGGACATTGAGATTGTTTATTCAAAAATGGAAAGATGCATTTATTTTACTAGTAAAAGATGATGTTTCAAAATGTAGAAAAATTAATAAGATAAAAGTAAAAATGACATCTAGACCTATCTCAACTCCTGTTATTGGGGATGCAAGTGGGACGAGCCCACCAACACCAAACGTAGACAATTTCATAAATGCAACACGTTTCCTCACCTGAACTTGCTCCTCTCCAGAAATCAACCATTACACTGCCCATCACTCTTGTTTACAGTATTCTAATATTAGACCAGCAAACTTTTATCCAGGACCACTGAAACTTAGAATTAGTATAAATTTTTATTATTTAAAAAAAAATACAATACTTTATACTTTTCCTATCAATACATTACACGCTCAAAACTAAATGCACCAGATAAAATTGAAGATTATGCAACAATGTAAATCAAACATGCTTCATAGTGTTTGATACGATGGATTAACAATTAAAGTTAGGGAACATAGCATTTCCCAAGATGGTGTCCATAAACCATCCCTTAAAGTTATGGGTTAGAGCCTTAGAAGCTCGCATGAGCTGCAAGCCTAGACATCCAAGCTCACAAGCATGGTTTTGCAATGCTCAAATCTTCTCTCTTTTGAAATAATATCGATACATTTTTGACACATCAAAAATCACATTTTCAACACATCATCCTTGCTGTATTCCCATTTGTAAAAAGAGTTTGCAAATAAGAGGTGATGTATCAAGGTGTCAAAAATATAAACAGGAACGACCAAAGAGGACAACAAATTCACGACGACAAATCCAAACTCGGCTTTATAGGTAGACCGCACCCTCTTATAATTTTACACCTTATGCACCCTCTTATAATTTTACACCTTATGCACCCTCCCAATCATAAGAACACAGTATGCACCCACGTAAAAAAATTCTAGACACAATGGTAGAAAAATTTATCACTATTATTGACAATTTCCATGTAAAACAAAGCCAAACGAATGGTATTTGGTATGGTAAATTTTTTTTCCATTTTTTTTTTTTTTTTTGGCAATTGGAACAAACTCTAGACCCTCGAATGATATTCGGTATAATAAATTTTTTTTTTAAAATTTTTTTTTGCAATTAGAACAAATTTCAGACCCAATGGTAAAAAAAATTATCACTTTAATGGACAATTTCCATGAAAAACGAAGTCAAACTGACACTAAACTTTCAACATTTCTCAGGTGGAAAATTATACCAATCAAATACAATTAATTACAATTTCAAGTAAAACAATTTCTAGACAATTCAATTCCCTGGAATTTATTTTCTTTTCACCCATTTTCCACATTTGTAATCAAACAGACCCTAATTTCTGTTATGGTTGAACTTCAATCCCCAACCTCAACGCAATCACCCACAGTAATAACTCAACAATTCAAGTAAATGCAACACCCAATAGATTAATCGAAGCAGCTGATGTTACAATGTGAAAAGAGGATAATAAACTTGAAGAAGAAGAGGAGAAGAGAAGAGAAGAGAAGAGAAGAGAGAGAAATCACACATACCCATACCCCTCTTCCCTCGTTGGACTTGTTAGATATAACAAGTCCCAAAATCGTGCAACAAGGGGAAATAAAACGTGTTTGTCCTTTTACAAATTTAGACTCAAAAATCAAAACGACAACGTACTCCTATTAACCAAACGACACCGTCTGTGGATTCCAAAATCAGTTCGCCATTGGAGCTTCGTCTTCTCTTTTCTTCCTTAATCGACTACTTTTCTTCCCTTTTCCTCCCCAGCTCGGTTGATCCTCTCTCTTCCTGCCGTCATCGTAACATCCTTCTCCCTTCGAATAACCTTGTCCCCAAGGTTGAAAATCTTGGAAAGTAGCCTGTATTTCATCTGCTCTCTCCCACGTAGCATCGTCGGCGCTGGAACCTTCCCAGTGAACTAGCCATTGAGTAATGGCTTTGCCATTTAGGTTAATCATCCTTGTGGATAGAATTTGTAGTGGCTGAATGTGTTCTCCTTTGTCCCTGTAAAATTCTGGCAGTGCAACCGTTGGGACTTCCTTCTCCCCAATTTTCTTTTTCAGTAGAGAGACGTGAAAAATGGGATGGATTTTAGCTGCAGCAGGTAATTCCAGTTTGTAAGCCAACTGTCCAAACCTCTGAATTACTTTGAAAGGCCCATAGTACTTCGCAGAAAGTTTCTCCAATTTTCTTTTTCAGTAGAGAGACGTGAAAAATGGGATGGATTTTAGCTGCAGCAGGTAATTCCAGTTTGTAAGCCACCTGTCCAAACCTCTGAATTACTTTGTAAAGCCCATAGTACTTCGCAGAAAGTTTCCTGTTGGTCCTCCTAGCCACTGTCTGTTGAGTATAAGGTTGTAATTTTAGGTACACCCAATCCCCTACTTGGAACTCCCTTTCACTTCTGTGTTTATCCGCATAGAGTTTCATTCTGGCATTGGCTTGAGCTAGATTCTCTTTTAGTACTCTGTCCATATTATGTCTCTCCTGTAGCATATCTTCTACTGAAGTACAGGTGATCTGCTGGTAAGGCCCTAAGGCTAACTGAGGGGGTTTAATACCATACAGAGCTTCAAATGGTGTCATTTTAATGGAAGTGTGTAGGGTGGTGTTGTACCACCATTCAGCCAGACTGATCCATTTACTCCATTGCCTAGTTGTTTATAAACCATGCACCTAAGATACATTTCAAGACACTGGTTCAATCTTTCGGTCTGCCCATCAGTTTGTGGGTGATACGCTGAACTTAACTGCAACTTGACTCCCAAGCGTTTGGTTAATAGGAGTACATTGTCGTTTTGATTTTTGAGTCTAAAATTGTAAAAGGACAAACACGTTTTATTTCCCCTTGTTGCACGATTTTGGGACCTGTTATATCTAACAGGTCCAACGAGGGAAGAGGGGTATGGGTATGTGTGATTTCTCCCCTGTTATTTCTCTCTCTTCTCTTCTCCTCTTCTTCTTGATCGGCTACTTCTTTTCCCTTTTCCTCCCCAGCTCGGTTGATCCTCTCTCTTCCTGTCGTCATCATAACAATTTCTTCTTCAGTAGTAGCAGAGGCTTCAACTGTTCTTGCAACCCATTCCTTCAAAGGGTCTTCATTTAAATCAAACCTTAGAAAACCTGCAAACATCCCTCCCAAAAGGGCGACTGGCTCCTGATAAATAAGAAAACTAAGGCATTAGAAATCTTGTGAGATAGACAAAAGAAAAATAAGTCACTACTCGATGAAATGGAAAAGGAAGAACAACAAAAGAACATGATGATTGTGCACTCTTCTTGACGGAATAAGTAAAAATAATTACAATGCAGAAGACTTTAGTTAATAGGAAGTAGCCAATAGTCCTTTCCTTCACTGCTAAATAAATCATACTTGTGAGGTACAAGAAGTTTTTGGACCTTCCCAATCGCTTTAAGAAAGACTACAATTTGAACATGGAAAACGAATCCTGAGATGAAGTTACTCCCAGTACATAAGTGAATAGCTTCTGTTATGAACAACGAAGAAGATACCAATTTGTTGTGGTAATAGGTGAAAAAATAATATGACACGATAAGAAGTAATTGATAACAAACTCAAGAACAAAATAATTGGTAGAGAAATAGAGTTTTCACTGAAATATAGAGAAAGAATACAAAGATTTGTGTTTACAATTTGTCTAACTAATAATGGAGATAAACAAACCTCCAATAAGATTAAACCATAACTAATAATGGAGATAAATAAACCTCCAATAAGGTTAGACCAACTTATAATAAGGTTAACAATCCACAATGAGGTAAATCAACACAACTAAATTGTAGAGAAGAGTCAAATATATATAGAAAATAATCCAAACCCTAGAAGTAGAGTTGTAAATAAAATAGAATGTCCAAAAGTTTCTTTATCTTGATCTCTTCAAGTCCAACACAAATTTCAACTCCCAATAGGGCTTCCAAATAGAATTTTAACTAAAATTTACCAAATAGACTTCGAATAGGATTCTAAAAGCATTCTAAATAGAATTCTTCTTAAGTTGCGAATTTAATTAGAATTCTCTATCATCTTCAAAATAGAATTTGGGTCAAATCATAAGTCTAACCGCTTCAATACCTTAGTTCCCTATGCACAGACATCTTGTGACCTGAATTTTGATGCTCAAATGAAACATAATAACAGTATCTTGTTTCAGTTCAACAAGAGTTATTAGATTTCAGTACAAGAATCAACTAATCCCATGTTTGACCCACATTAAAATTATAATTCATCTTTTTTTCTTATCAACTACACATTCCAAATACAATAATATTACACGTAAACCTAAAACTTTTCATTTTTTCTTAACCATACATTCTCCAAAAAATTACTATTCCAAAATACATTTTGCCTAAATTCTCTTTATAATGTGGACCAAACAATGGCTAAATAGACTAAAAGATATGCTTAAAATAAAAGTTTAAATGCTTCCTCTGCAGAGATGAAAAGGAAAAGGGGCAAAAGATATAAAAAAAAAGTTCACAGGTAGGACTCGATAATCTTTGCAACTAGTTATTTGTGAAAATGAGCTTTAGCAAACAAGCACAATATATAATCACGCATGTTCTAGTATAACATTAATAACCGTTCTTGAATTGGTTAATTCCATGACAAATGTAGAGTTGAAGACTTGTTCAGATCTAGAAATATTGAAAACATCTAAGGTCTATGAGAATAAAACGTTATGGGTATTTTTGTGTCGCATGTCAAAATTTAAACAGTCTAAATGTTCCACACCCGCCTTAGCATAGAATTAACCTCCTAAATGGACATTTTTGAAATCTAAGCCCATGTTTGGAGAAATTAAAAGCTAGATTTTAATTTAAGTTAAAGTCAACAATTAATTTTAACTACGTATTTCATAAAACCAACAATTGTTCAACCACACATTTCATCAACTTTTATCAAAATTTATTAAAAATCTAATTTTAATCTCCACCAAATAGGGGCTAAGTAATACAAATGTTTTAGTTATAATTTTTACACATACAGTGCAAGTGTACAAAAGTAATGTTTTGAAATCACTTTTGTGTAGTTTTACCACTGTAGCACTCGTCTCGCTAGGAGTCTTCTAAAGGCAATACAATGATCCAAGGAAGTTGGAGCAAGTCATGCTACAATTTCCCAATTATTATCCTAAAACAATGTACATAAGCATGAGGCATGAAAACCACACAAACAACAAGAGGTATCGCCGTCACAGAGAATTGGCTAGTCTATATATCATACGAAGACATATATCAGTGTCATCTGCAAGAGTTTCTATACCTATATATATGATAATTCAAATTGTTATCCTATTAGCCCCGCAAATGTGCTCTTTTAAATGTCCCAAAATCCTAAAAACGACCCTCATTTTAATTTTTCAAGAAAGAGCATGCAAAAAGAGATATATGAATTATTGTTAAACTCTCGGGAACTTGGAAAGGATATAGGAAGATTCGACACAATTCTGAATACTTCTCTTTGTAACACAATTCAAAAATATCTTCGCATAGAGGAAGAATCAAGGGCAAGAGATAAGACCTAAAGTTCTTATGGTGGCTCTTCAAAAGTCAATACAGTGGATAATGTGGATAACTCCAACAAGTACAAGAAGAAAGGGAAATCTTATGGTCCTAAAGAGGATCAAGGGAAGTTTCAAACCAAGTCCAAAGGATCTTGCTATGTTTGTAGAAAAACGGAGAAACTATATATGCAAGAGATTGCAGGCACAAAAAGTAACAAAGAAAGAGGGACGAGTGAATTCCATTGATGAAATTATTGCTATGGTGAGCGAAATCAATACAATCCAAAGCAAGGTTTCAGGTTGGTGGTATGATACCTGTGCGACTAGCCATATGTGTTATGAAAAGTCTCTTTACAAAACATATCATGGCATTGATGATAGTCAAGAGATCCAAATGGGAAATGAAAGAAGAACTAAAGTGATTAGCAAAGGGAATGTGGAGATCATCTTCACTTCGAGAAAGAAGATTATTTTGACCAATGTCCTACATGTACCGAAAATAAATAGGAACTTAGCAAGTGGGGTTCTCTTGAGAAAATTGGGTATCAAATCTGTATTCGAGTAGGAAAAACTTGTACTAACCCATAATGAATATTTTGTTTGAAAAGGGCTATTATATTGAAGGAATGATCAAACTTTGTACTTTTGAGAATGATTCTAATAAAAATAAATATTTTGCTTATGTTATTGATTTATTTAATTTATGACATGGTAAATTAGCACACATAGGAATTAACACTATGAAAAGAATGGTTAAATGTGGATTAATACAATATGAAGTTGATAACTTAGAAAAGTGTGAAACATGTATTAAATCAAAGATGATTAAAAAGACATTTCATAGTCTAGAAAGAAAATCTCAATTACTTGAACTTGTGCATTCCAATATATGTGAATTGAATAGCATGCTAACAGGAGGAGGTAACAGATATTTCATTACATTTATTATGATTGTTCTAAATATACTTATGTTTGTCTTTTAAAACATAAAGATGAAGCATTCAGTACATTTAAGGTACAAAGAAGAAGTTGAAAATCAATTAAGAAAGAAAAATAAAGAATTTTAGAAGTGATAGAGGTGGATAATACTTTTCAATCGAGTCCAGCGTATTTTGTGAACAAAATGGCATTATACACCAATGTTTTGCATCACGTATACCTGAACAAAACAATTGAGTTGAAAAGAATAGAACTTTATTAGAAATGATTAATGTCATGTTATTATACGTCGAATTATCTTTTAATTTATGGGGTGAAGCCCTACTTAGTGCATGTTATATAGTAAATAGGATTCATTTGAAAAATGATAAGGTTTCTCCATAAGAAATATGGAAAAGAAGGAAATCAAATATTAATTATTTCAAAGTGTGGGGGCATCTTGTTTATTGTAAGAACATAAATCATAAAGAATTAAATTAGATTCTAAAGGTATTAAATGTACCTTTGTGGGATATGCTTTGAATAGCAAAGCCTATAGGTTATTAAATTTAGAATCAAATGTTATAATAGAATCAAGGGATATGAAGTTTTTCGAGAATGTATTGGTAACAAGAAATTCTCAAAATTAAACTAATGTAGACATTTCGATTTCTAGATAATCGCAAGAAGATACATCTACAAGAGATATTGAAAGTGAACCTCGAAAAAGTAAAAGAACTAGAAAAGAAAAAAGGTCTAGAATCGAATGAAATAGATTTCCAACTTATTTCTTTGTACTTATTAGAGGGAGATATGCAGGATGTTCTAAGAACAATTATTTTAGTTCTTCAAGTCGAAAATGATCCTAAAATCTAAAAGGAAGCAATGTATTCTAGAGATTGCATATTCTGGAAAGATGTAATAAATAATGAAATGGATTCTATTGTATCAAATAACACTTGGGAAATAATTGATTTACCAAAAGGTTCTAAATCCATTGGATGTAAATGAGTGTTTAGAAGAAAATATAATTCCGATGAAACACTCATATCTATAAAGCTATATTAGTATGTAAAGGGTATCGACAAAAAGAATGTATAGATTATTTGACACGTATGCACCCATGGCTAGGATAACCTTGATAAAGATCTTATTTACATTAGCATCTATTTATGATTTATATGTTCATCAAATGGATATCAAGACGGTATTCCTTAATGGAGATCTCGAAGATGAGGTCTATATGGAACAATCAGAATGTTTGTTCAATCAGAAAATGAACATAAAGTATGCAAACTAATCAAGTCCTTATATAGATTAAAACAAGCCCCTAAAATATGGCATGAGAAATTCGACACTACTTTTATGCTATATGATTTTACTCATAATTCAGTTGATAAATGCTTGTATATCAAAGTATGTGATAATATTATTACATTTGTATGTCTTTATGTGGATGATAGGTTAATTATTAGTAATGACATAGAATAGATTAAAGAAGCGAAGATGTTTCTATCTTAAACGTTCAAAATAAAAGATTTTGGACAAGTGGACAATATCTTTGGTATCAAAGTTAAGAAGGATAGTAAGGGCCAATCACATTATGTTGAGAGTGTGATAAATAAGTTCAAATATTTGAACATTAAAGAGGCAAATACCCTATTAGATTCAAGTATCAAGTTAGTAAAGAATGACGGAAGATCAATGGCTCAAATTGAGTATGCAAGTGCAATCGAAAGTCTTATGTACACGGAACAATGTACAAGACCCGATTTTACATTTTCAGTGAGTAAACCAAGTAGGTTTACTTGCAATCCAAGTTCGAAACATTGGAAGGTCATATGAAGGGTTCTTGGTTACTTAAAAAACCAAAAAACTTTGGACTACAATATACAAAGTTCCCGACTATTCTTGAAGGATATACCAATGCAAGTTGATATAGAGTGATGTAGAAAACAAGTCTACTTCAGGTTGGGTGTTTACTCTTGTAGGAGGTACAACTTCTTGGAAGTCTAAGAAACAAACATCCATTACATATTCAACAATGGACTCCGAATTTGTAGCATTGGCCGAAATAGGAAAAAAAGTTGAATGGCTAAGAGATATTCTTTATGAAATTCCTTTAGGTGTAAAGGATATTTCTTCGATACCTATCTTGTGTGATAGTCAAGCCAAATTAGCATGAGCATGTAGTGAAGCATATAATGGAAAGTCTAGCTATATGAGTCTAAGAAATGAGTATGTGAGAAAATCAATCGAGTATGGAGTAATTTCCCTCACATATGTTAAGTTTAGTGAGAACTTAGCTGATCCGTTGGCTAAACTTCTTACAAGAGAGTTAGTAAGGCTAACATCGAGAAGGATGGGGTTGAAACTCCTTGATTAAAAGTTCATCAATGATGGTATCCCTACCTAATTATACTAAACAAGTATATCTAGGTTCAAAGGGTAATAAAAAAATCATTCAATAAATGGATACGTTTCAGCACTAGTAACTTATTATAAAACTCTATCCTTGATAAATAGTACCGGTTGCTACGATTGGAATGATGAGTTAATAAAACTTTTGATGAAGTTCTGTACGAAGTACAAGTATCTCTAAAAGTAACAAAAACACTGGAAGAACTTCACATATATGAACATTGAGGTGGTGCCGCCTCAATAGATAGTTATAGTTTTTCTCTTAAAAGTTTAATGAATCGGAAAAGTGTAAGGCCATACTTTGTGAGATTTACATTATGATTAGATTTAAATCGAAAGATATCTAATTTTTATGCATTAGTGTTATTAGGTATAAATATATAGAAATTTTGAACAAGTGGAGGATTGTTATATAATTGTTTGTTGTTCAAAATTTGTGCCCTCTTTTGGGTTGAAATGTGAATGAATTAATGATGAAATTGAAAGACAATGTTGGATGATATTGGAAGGCAATGTTGGGGTGATTTCTGTTTAACCATGCATAAGCACATGCTAAATAGCCCTGTGTAAGCACGACCTTGTTTGCAAAAAATAGAAGCAATCTTGATTCTACCATGCGTACGCGTGAATATAACAATGCTTAAGTATGGTTCAAAATAATTTCAGTTGGGCTGATTTTTTATTTGAATTTCTAGTCCCTTTTGGTAGAACGTTCTCAACTTTTCACTAGTGTTTGAAGCCTTTTCAACCATATTACAATCTAATCTATAAATAGGTGATAGATTTTTAATTTCAAACATAAGAAACAACATTAGAAATCATCATTCATTCCACAATTGAATTTTCCCAATTCTATATACATATTCAAACCTTTTTCAAGTTTTCTACAACGTATCACTTGTTCGAGCCTTATTTTTCATTTCTTGTTTCCATCTCATTCTCCTCTTCAATATTTCCAACATAATTAGTCCATACAAATATTCTCAAAACTAATGTAACTCACTATTCCCACAAATTATAGTGACAATGAGTAATTACACGAATTGGACGAGGAGAATGAGTAATTCAACTGTTTTTGTGGACCAACAACTTTCCAACTGGGCTGTGATCAGATAAAGATTGTGAAAATAGCGTATAAACAGAGCTGATGTGAAGATGGTAGTGAAACTCCCTATTACTGATACTGCAGGAATATTCAAAAGCAAATACACGAGTTTGCTTTGCAGCTTGTCCCTTCTCTTCCAATGTCAAATTTTCTTTCATCGGTTCTACTAGAAATAACACAAAATCACCATTTTCCAGTCCAAGGTGTGTGTATATAACTAAAATAATGGAATAATGCTATCTAGCACTTTCCTGTGTTCAATAAAACGTAAAAATATGTAATTAATTTAATTGTACATATCATTTAATCACATGTTAACTAAATTGATCTTGCAACACGTGCTAAATAACATTACTCAAAATAATGTGTCAGTGCCCTAGGGATTAGATGGTTTGGCCAATCTAGGTTAGGGATGACAGCGGGGCAGGGAGGTGCCCTTGCCCCGGTTACTACAATGTTTAATTTTTTTTTTTAGTTTTTAATAATTCATTTTATTGCCCCCATTCATTAGACTGTGACAATAATATATTTTTTAATCTTTACTTATTTTTAAAAGTTAAATTATTCAAATATATTTGATAAACTAAGGCTTTTATTGTTTGTCATATTTTTTAGATAATTTTAGTTGTCATTTTCTATTAGAACTAACGAAATTTCGTGAAATTTTTAAACTAAGGCTTTTATTGTTTGTCATATTTTTTTTGATAATTTTAATTGCTATTTTCTATTAGAACTAATGAAATTTCGTGAAATTTTCCATTTAAAATATTTAATTATAAAAAAAAATTAAATGGGATGGGGCACCCGTTACCTGTCTCTGCCCCGTCCCTAACCCGAATACCCGATTAATCGGGTAATCCCTGCTCCATTCGGGATGGGTTTCGCGGGTATCAGGTTTGTCGAATTTTTTTATCATCCCTAATCTAGGTGGCATCACTAGTGACATTAAATTACAAGTTCAATTAAATAAATCACATGATTTCACCTTTAATTGAACTTATCATACAATGCCACGTAAATTGATGTTAGATAGCTTTATTCTATAACTTTTAAGTAGTTTTGAAGAAAAATTAAACTTAAATCATTTTCTCAAATCTGATTATATCCCTTTGATCCAATTTAAAACTTCAAACCTATTTTGATGTAGAACAAAAGGTTGAATGGATTAAAAAAAAATTAGACCGAAAAGGAAAAAATGCAATAATGCAGTTATGCTAGTCAAGCTCCGATTTAGGCCAATAATATCATTTCGGAAATAGAACGATGAGACGAGTAGAACTCACTACTATGCTGTGATATACGATAGATTTTGGCCATTCGAGTTTGTTTAGAACTCGAAAATCGCTTTTAAAGTTTTATTACTATTTTTGTCATTTAGTGTATTTTAAATTCTTTGCAATTTTAGTTTTTTTAAACTAGGTTTTCATTTAAACCCTTATAAATAAAGGGTTAATTCATTGTTTTTGATCATCTTACAATAATATAATTTGATGACTTTATTTTTCTTAAATTCGATGGATTTCGAAATTGTGTTCTTAATGTTTTCTCTTGAATTCCTTCTTTCGCCTGTGTCAAGCGGTATTAGAGTCGACTTTTCCATTTATATATCTTTGATTCACAACCATGGGTGACGTACCAATAACTAAGGCAAATTTGGATGCTCATAATCGACGGATTGGCGATCTTACTACTCAGATCGAAGAGATTCGTCAACTGTTGCTGCGTGGTGTTGGAAACAATTGGCAAAATGAACAATAGGAAACCAACAATGAATGGATAGTTGAGCCTTAGCTCATAGAGAAAATAATAAGAGGCTTGCAGGAGACGAAAGTAAATCGGAGTCTGAGGAGTAGTTCGAAGAGCTATCGCGTAATCATCAAAATCGAAATACGTTTGATGATTATCGGATTAGAGAAAACATTCTTCCATACTTTGGTAACATGGAGATTGAGGACTTTTTGGATTGGTTGGTAGAGGCTGAACGATTTTTTGAAATTATAAATTTGTCGGAGGACAATATGATTAAGATGGTGGTGTTGCGGCAATATGGTATGATCAATTATAAAGTACTCGGAGGAGACAAGGAAAGAGTTGGATTCGAACTCAGAGAAAAATGAAACAGTGTATGATGGGTTGGTTTCTACATGCAGATTATGAACAAATTTTGTATCGTATGTACCTGGGATGCACATAGGGTAGTCGCACATTATCGGACTATACCAATGAATTTATTCGGTTGGCAGAGCGGAACAATCTATTAGAATTCGAATATCATAGGGTATCCAGGTATACTTGTGGTTTGAAGGTGGCTATTCAAAATCAAATTGCGTTGCAGAATATTTTGAACATTGCAAGAAGCCATTAATATGGTAATGAAGGCTGAGATGATGGAATTTGATAAGAGGGTAACCCTTTATAGGAGAGTTTTCCAACATGTCGAACCATCATCGTCTGTTCCTTTGGACAAAGGAAAGGCCCCACTACAAATCCTAGCCAACTCTAACAGGAGCAATCTTGACAACAGTGGTCGGTTTGGAAACAGAGGTCAAATTGAGGCATGCCTCAGAATGCAAATCCGTAAGCTAGGCCCATATGAGATATTTTTTTAGATGCCACAAACCTGGGCATCATTTCAATAACTGCCTGGAAAGAAAATAGGTCAATTCGGTGGAGCAGGAGACAGTGGACGAGGAATAAGATACTAAGGTGGAAGATGAGTATGCAAGAGTTGAGTTTACTGTGGAGGGAGGTGTGGAAAGGGTCAATTTGGTATTGCAACGAATCTTTTTATTGCCTAAGGAGGAATAGCAGTGTCACTGCATATTCTCACTTTGTTTTATCAAAAATAAGGTGTGCGAAGTTATAATAGATAACAAAAGCCATGAGAACTTTGTATCGAAGAGGTTGGTGAATTTATTGAAATTATGAACTGAGAACCATCCTAATCCTTGCTCTCTTGGTTGGGTCAAGAAATGTCCTTCCATTCGGGATCTACTCTATTAGTAAGTATTATAAAGATGAAATTGTGTGTGATGTCATAAACATGGATGCTTGTCATATTCTGTTGGGTAGTCTATGGCAATTTGATGTGGATTCAGCTCTCAAAGGGCATGATAATTTGGCACTATTTACATGGGACAGTCATAAGATCGTTATGGTTCATCTCAAGCTGAAGGAGAATTCCACCCAACAATGAACTAAGAGTTTCCTGACCTTTACAAGTAATGAGAATGGCATTTCAAATTCTGTAAGGCAGTCTGATTGCTTTTATCTAATTGTAGTAAACGGGCTTTTTACAACAAATAAGGAAAATGAGGGTGTTCCATCCGAAGTATCGAAAATATTGGCAGAATTTAAAGATTTGATTTCTGATGAATTGTCGAATGAGTTACCTTCTATGAAGAATATTCAGCACCAAGTTGATTTAGTACTTGGGACTAGTCTTCCAAATTTACCTCATTATCGAATGAGTCCGAAGGAGAATGAGATTCTGAGGAAGCAA
The DNA here is from genome assembly GCA_903798405.1 of Fraxinus platypoda. Lineage (NCBI taxonomy): Eukaryota > Viridiplantae > Streptophyta > Magnoliopsida > Lamiales > Oleaceae > Fraxinus > Fraxinus platypoda. Next base: position 3,522 of record CAIGRT010075886.1, on the reverse strand, counting down.
ATGGATGAACTATTGAAAAAAGGATTCATAAGAGAGATTATGAGTTCGTGTGTAGCATCTGTGTTCTTAGGGCCAAAGAAGGATGGAAAGTGGTGTATGTGTGTTGACAGTCGGGCCATCAACAAGATCACTGTGAAGTACATGTTTCCTATTCTATGGTTGGAGGACATATTGGATGTGCTTGATGATTCTAAGGTCTTTTCGAAAATAGACCTTCGTAGTAGCAATCACCAGATCTGTGTCAAACCTGAGGATAAATGGAAGACTGCCTTCAAGAGTAATGATGGACTTTACGAATGGTTGGTATGCCAGTCGGACTTTCAAACGCCCCGAGTACCTCCATGAGATTGATAAACCAAGTTCATTGTCCTTTCATTAGGTTTTTGTTGACGTTTATATCGATGACATACTCGTTTACAGCAAGTCCAAAGAAGATCACCCGGTTCAGTTGAGGCAAGTCCTAGATATTCTGAAGAAGAATTAATTGTACATCAACCTGAAGAAGTGCACTTTCTGTACACATAAACTGTTGTTCCTAGACTTTGTAGTCGGTGAAAATGGTCCACAAGTGGATGAAGAGAGGACAAGAACAATTTGAGATTGGCTAACACCAAAATTAGTTTCTGAAGTAAGGAGTTTTCATGGTTTAACAACTTTCTATAGACGATTTATCAGGCATTTTAGTACTATTATGGCACCACTCACAGAATGTTTGAAGAAGGGAAAATTCAATTGGGGAGATGAGTAAGATAAGAGTTTCGCCTTCATTAAGGAAAAGTTGTACACAACTCTAGTATTAACTTTACCAAATTTTGAGAAGATCTTTGAAGTGGAATGCGATGCTAGTATTGTTGGTGTTGGGACTGTCCTTTCCCAAAAAAAGAGACTCATGGGTTTCTTTTCAAAAAAAATGAGTGATGCTAGGTAGAAGCGGAGTACTTATGAGCAAGAATTCTATGCATTTGTGAGAGCTTTGAAGCAATGAGAACACTACCTCATACATAATGAGTTTGTGTTGTTTACTGATCACCAAGCCCTGAAGTTTATTTATAGTTAGAAATATATTAGCAGAATGCATACTCGGTGGGTGACTTTCCTTAAGAAATTTCCTTTTATGATTAAACATAAATCTGAAAGTATGAATAGAGTTGCAGATGTCCTTAGTCGGAGAGCCTCTTCGCTGGTGACGCTGTCACGGGACATTGTTGGGTTCGAGTGTTTGAAGGAATTGTATGCATATGATCTTGACTTTAAGGAGATTTGGAGCAAGTGTGTGAATCATGAATCAGTGGTTTTTATATTAGTGATGGATATTTGCTCAAAGGCAACCAAATTTGCATTCCCGTTTCCTCTCTACGTGAAAATTTGATTCGAGATCTGTATGGTAGAGGTCTAAGTGGAAACTTAGGGCATGACAAGACAATAGCCAGTTTGTAAGGTAGATATTATAGGCCACAGTTGAAACGAGATGTTGGGGTTATAGTCAGAAAATGTTATATTGTCAGGTGTCAAAGGGTCAAGTGCAGAATATCGGGTTGTACAACAGACTTCATATCCCTTAGAGCATATGGCAAGATCTTGCTATGGATTTCGTTTTGGGATTACCTCGTACTCAACGGGGCGTAGATTCTATTTTTATGGTAGTTGACAGATTTTCTAAGATGACTCACTTTATAACTTGTCGGAAGACCTCAAATGCATCAAATATTGTCAAACTGTTTTTTCAGGAGGTTGTTCGATTGCATGGAGTTACCAACTCGATCACATCATATCAGGATATAAAGTTTGCGGGACACTTTTGGATTACATTGTGGAAGTTGTTTGGGACGAGTTTAAATCGAAGTAGAACTACATATTCCCAAATTGATAGACAGATTGAAGTCATTAATCGTACCATTGGAAATATGGTTCGAAGTGTTTTTGGAGATAAGTCCAAACAGTGGGATCTTACACTATCTCGGGTCGAGTTTGCATACAAGAGCGCGGTTCATAGTGCTGCAAGCAAGTCCATCTTTTGCTATTGTGTATATAGAGGTTCCTTATCATGTTGTGCATTTGGTGAAGTAACCTAGGGGTAATACTAAGATTGCTGCTACTGAATATCTGTTAGAAAAGGTACTAGTAGTTCGTGATGAAGTAAAGTAGAAGTTGGAGAAGACTAATGCAAAGTATAAGGTAGCGGGAGATTTACATCGACGAGATAAACAATTTTAGGAAGGAGACTTAGTGATGGTGGTTCTGATAAAGGAAAGATTTTCCTTTAGAACTTACAACAAACTGAAACCAAGAAAGTATGGGCATTTCAAAGTACTTAAGCAGATTAAAAAAAATGCCTACATTGTATGATGGGTTTTGGTCATCCGAATTCGTTTAGGACTAGAAAACTGCTTTTAAAGTTTTAGTGCTATCTTTGTCATTTAGTTTATTTCAAATTCTTTTCAATTTTAATTTGTTTAAACTAGGTTTCCATGTAAACCCTTATAAATAAAGGGTTAATTCATTTTTTTATCATCTTACATTAATAAAATTTCTGTGTTTATTTTTCTTGAATTTGATGGATTCCAAAATTGTGTTCTAAATGGATTGAAGAAGAATTAGACCGAAAAGAAAAAAAAAATGCATTAGTACAGGTGTGACAGTCGAACCCCAATTTGAGTCCATAATGTCATTTCAAAAAGAGAATGACGAGACTAGTAGAACTCATTGCTATGCCATGACATATGATGAATTTTGACCATCCAAGTTCGTTTATGATTGGAAAACTGCTTTTAAAGTTTTAATACTAATTTTGTCATTTATTTTATTTCGAATTCTTTGCAATTTTAGTTTGTTTAAACTAGATTTTCATGTAAACATTTATAAATAAATGGTTAATTCATCGTTTTTGATCATTTTACATTACTAAAATTTCGTGAATTTATTTTTCTTGAATTTGGTGGATTAAAATCATGTTATCAAGGTTTTGGCTTGGATTTCTTGTCGCACTGCGCCATATTTCTATCACTTTGATATGATTTAAAATCTCAGTTTTATAATATTTTTTTTTTCACATTCACTTTATGATTACGAGTTCAATAATTACTTCCATACTTGGGTGACAATTGATCAAATTAGTCACTGATGTATTAAAGTTTTAATAATATTTAATTTAAGAGGTTAAATTTATAATTTGTCAGTCTAATTTCTAAGTTTAATTAAATTTCAAATTTTATTTTTTATTTTAAAAAATTCAATTTGGTTTCAAATGGCACTTGAAATTTCGAAATCTAAATTAAACCATTCTAAAATACTTATTTCAAAATCGTTATGTTGACATGTCCATATTAGGGATGGCAACAGTTCGATTTTGGGTCGGTTCGGCCAAAACCATAATTGCACCACCAAATTTTTGAACATACCATAACCGCACCATAACCACGTAAGTCAGTTCGTTTCAGTTCGGTTCGTATCTCGGTTCGGTTAATAACCACGAAAATAAATTATTATTTATAAGTCCAAACTCCAACTGTCAAATTGAAAAAA
>CAIGRT010075883.1:0-21533 GCA_903798405.1 Fraxinus platypoda | reverse complement strand
TAATGCAAAACCAAAATACTCGGAGAAAATGCCCTCCACATTTTTTCTAAGCTATTTGATAAGCTTCCTTAGCCACTTGACTTGATAAGCTCCTTCTCCTTAGCTACTTGCTTGATAAGCCATTTGCCTAAGTCACTTTCTAAGCTCCTTTTCCTTTTCCACTTGAGAAGCTCTTTAGCCACTGGATAAGCTACTTGAAAAAGAAGCTTCCTTAGCTACTTGCTAAGCCACTTTCTTTGATAAGCCTATACTTTGCCTAAGAGCTCCTTTTCCTTTGCCTTTGAAAAAGCCACTTTTCTTTCCTAAGACTACTTTAGCCTACTTTTCTAAGCTACTTGATAAGCCACTTGATATACTCCTTCTCCTTAGTTAGCCAGCTGTCTTTCTCCTTACCGAGCTACTTGATAAGCTACTTGACGAGCGTACTCGAAGTAGCGAGTCAATGCTCTATTTGCTTTGCTTGCTTGAAAGCGAATATTCATATGTTTTTTTGAAAAGCTTTCTTTTTTGATCATATCTTATTTTTTCGAGTGCATCATAGCCGCGTAGCGAAGTATCGAGCTAAGTAAGCTGATAGAGTGCATGGCCTGAGATTCCGATAGCCTTTTTCCTTGAGCGAACTGATACGATAGCATGTCCTTCCTTGATCTAGCTGATAGGCGTGCATGGCCCAGAGCGAGTTATTATTGATAGCATTTCCTTGAGCGTCAAACCCGCGCTGGATCGAGCTGATAGATAGAAACCTTGATAGAAAAACCCGCATAGCGGCTGATAGATAGCATTTCCTTTAGCGAGCATAAGTTCCATTATACCATAGCCTTGATCGAGCTGATAGGCGTGCATAGCCTAAAATGGAATGGATTGATTAATGAGCCAAAAGGTAGTTGTGAAAGGAAACGAAGGACCGATCATTGAGAGGAAATCCGTCTTTCTAGGGTGTAGCGGTAGCCAAAGCGGACTGTACTCTCTTTTGAGAAGGACCATAAACTAAATATGCTTTATAAGCAACTGGCCTTAGAGTGTATCAAGCTACAGGCCTAAGAAGCACCTTACATAGAAGAAGCTGGCTTTAGAAGCTCCTCCAACAGAGGCCTTATCAGCTACATGCCTTAGAAGCAAACAGGCCTTAAAAGCAACTCAACAGGCCGATTGGATCGAGCTGATAGAAAGCAAAGCATAGCCTTGATCGAAAAACCCGCATAGCAGCTGATAGAGAGCATTGCCTTGATCGAGCTGACGGAGGCGACTGTCAAAGCCGAGCTTCACCTTCCATGGTTGGATTGGGCTTAGCGGACATTCAAGCGACACAAGCAGCGAGCAAGCAAGCGAGGCAGGATTTATAAAAACACTGTCGAGCTTACCTTACAGAGGAGAGGGCTTCCGCCCGAACGGCGTACAGGGCCGGGCCGTGGATTTGATAAATAAAGCACGCTAGCGAGGAAATGAAGCAAGCGATCGATCAAGCACTAAAACAAGCCAAGCAGATTTGGTCAGAAAGCAAAAAGAGCTAAAACCGGAGGGTGCAAGTCGAGCGTGAAAGACCCTTTCTGGTACTATCCTAGGCGGGGGCAGGACATCTGAGTCAACAACTTCTTTATTCATATAATAGGTTTCTAACAGAATGGGTGGCTATTTATCCGAAAGTGAGGACACCGTCCCTCTTCTCTGGATCTGGCATTCCTGTCCCAGTATGAAAAGACAATTTCATTGCCTCTGCTTTCCTTTCGTTTTGTCCCCAGATTCTTCCCCCAGGGGGTGACTTTGTTCCAGGCACTAAGCGTGATACCTTTATTGGTCTTGTAGTTCCATAAGTAGGGTGCCTTTGACTATCCCGTATTGAAAGAGCGGCGATAGGAGGAGGGATAACGTCCTCAGCTAAGGTCCGCATTGTTCTATCCTATCTCCTATAGGCATTCATTATAGGCATTCATTGGGTCATCTCCTCCAGGTAAGAATCGGGATTTCAAGTCTGAGTTCTACCCCAAGATAGGGAATGGTTTCCCCAATATAGGATTCGGCGAGTGTTCAATAGGCTCGCTAGTCGAGATCCTCAAATAGGGGCATATCCGGAGGGACTCCATCAGTATATCTATTCTATTGCCATTTCCGTCTAGAAAAAGAAAGAGTGTGAGGCATCTCATGCAAAATCAATCAGTCAGTGACTCAAATCGAGTAGATATAGGCTAGTCAAATAGGTCTAGGAAGAACGATGACTTCCTTCGATACAGGATTCCGAAAGGACGGATCCTATTACTTTGGAATGGAGCGAAGGCGCACCCCTTTAGTCAACTCGAAGAAGAGGAAACGGAAGCAACCTTTCCGAAAGATTACCAGGCGAGGGGTTAGGACTGCCTTAGACCAGTCCTGACTTTACCTGATTGTGTAAGAGACTAGGTCCGTCTGGCATGGCGGGCAGGGAAGACAACTCACTTTGAGAGCCGAGCTACCAGTCACCTAAAGGGATCCCGCTTTTGGGCAATCAAAAATTGCGACTGAGGAAGCAGCCCTTATTATACCACTGACGGGCCCGTGGATTCCTACTTCCAAAAAGGGGGAATATTGGCTAGCCGAGATGAAGCTCAGATACGAATTCGCGAGTTCGCCAAGAAGAAGAGCTTAGCTCTGGACGATAGAACTAGAGTAGAGTCCGATGGTTCTTTTCGATATGGCTAGACGCCCTTCCCTCCTACTAGCGCTACTAGGCTCGGAAGCCAACTCACTTTGAGAGCTAGTCGCCTTAGTCTTGACTTAGCTTTAGAGGAGCTCACCAGCCAGAAAGAGGAAGGAAGCCCGGCTCCGAACTACCCTAAAGTATTGCTCCATGTCAAAGAGGTCTTCGAGCCTTAGCATCACGGGCGCCCCCATAGGGTCGGGGCTCAGGCACTCTTACCTTGCCCACTTCCATGGGGCCAGGGCCAGTCGTGCCCACAGCACGCACTAGTAAGTTTACCTTTGTGGTTAGCTCACCGATTTCATTACGAAGGGCCTCCTCCACTGTGGCCCTAAAGTCCTCGGACATGTCATCCACCAATCCTTGGACATTGCGATATCCACCCTCAAGAGCATCCACGCGTTCCGCAAGTTGGCTCATTCCTTCAGCAATCCCACCAATTTGTGCCACTTGCAGCTCTAACTCGTCGAGCCGCTCTTTGTTCGTGCGCTGCTCTTTAGGAGGCATGGTTCCCACCAAGAGTAACCGAAGCTCTGATACCAACTGTCACGGGCTAGCTCTCTCTTTGGCAAGCTCGTTCATTTCTTCCTAAAGTTAGGACTTTCTCCCGATCTGGGTATCCTTGGTCACTATTCAAAGATTCAAGATTTCCCTCGGGTGGTGTGCAGAGAAATTGGAAGGACCGTAAGAGAAAGATATTGGGAAACAGGGGATATACCCGCGGGGGGCTCTCAGACACAGCAGCTGACACAGCCGCTGCCAAAGGGGCTCCCAGTGATGAGGCCGCGGCCGCAGCTGCCGCAGCAGCCACAGCAGCCGCCGACAACACGAGAATATAGCCGAATAAACCAGACTAGGTACGGCTTGTGTCTTGCCTTCATAATGGGATTCGCAATTTGGTATGCTGTGCTTACAGAGCTAGTATACCAAAACCTAGCCGATGGCTTACACGAAGAGATAAGAGCTCTTGTGAACCGAGAAATAGTGCAGCTCATAAAAGAACTGAACCAAATTCATGATCTGATAGCGGAGGCTTTGACAGGAGGACAAAAGGGGGAAATTGAAGGGGGAGTAACACAAGGAAGGATGTACATACTAGCGATGATCGCGGGAGCGTTGGTAGCGGCAGGCTTACTTAGAATATTAGCGTCTAACAATTTAATTGAAGGTTAAGCTTAGTAGAGGTAAGGAAGGATAAGGAAAGCGAGGGTCCTAGTGTCTAAAAACGCCATCGATATTAAAAAAAATCAAAATAAAAGGCAAAAAGGATAAGTACAATTAGTGTCCACATCTCCTGTTGTCCAAGTGAGAAAGTCTCGTCCTGCCGTTCCGGCTCAGCTCGCATTCTTTTTAGCTCATCCATTGGGAATAATAGAATCTCTCAACTTGTTAAGCGGTAGGAATTAAGGACTCTTTCTTGGTGTTGGCTGATTAAACCTTTCGGAGCCCATGTCTATTAATCAAAAGCGTGACTTTCAAGGGGTCCCTTTGTACGATAAGTCCCCTCAAATGCAATAATTGTCCTTTTGAAACCCGAGTGGCTTCTGCTCTCTTCAATTTTTCATAAAGAATTGAGTGAGTCTTCCGCACAAGCAATAATTGAGTGACTTCTGCTCCTCGGCCTTCGGGAAAGTCTAAGCTGCTGCCCGTGAATCTGCCACTTGCCTTAACGAGTCGCTCTCTCTTTTCTCTTCTTTCATTCCTCCTTGCCTTCTTCTTAGGACTGCTTTCCTTCTCTGGGCATAGCAGCAACCAAGCTTGTAATCCCTTGAATGGGGGCTAAGTCAGGTAAGCAAGTAAGTAAGGTGTAGTTGCAACAACGGCTTTCGCGTTAGCCGTTGCTTGGTTGAGGTCAAAGAAGTAAAGCCTTTTTCGGTAAAAAGCAAATGCAAACTAGCGAGGTAAGCGCATTCACGGCTCTCTTCAGCCAATTGGAAGAGGCATCCCCAGAATGGCCAAAATAAATTCCTTTCCAAAATCACGAGTTGAAGAGCATCGATGTGGGGACGAAAATGCCTTATTAAGTTAAGAAATGGTTTTTTTTAAACTTACAGATGGAATATCAAATATAACAAGTAAAAACCTATATAGGTAGCAGAAGGACTACGAATAGTAAGGAGGCAAATGCCAGGAGTGCCAGGCACATAGTGGAGGCGGAAATCAATACATGTCGGTGCGGCTATTCATTCATTTCTTTTTTCATTCAATATCTATTTACGTTCGAGCTATCGTCGAATCTCGTTCATTCAACTTTCCTTTTCGAGCTGTCGAATCAAATATAAATATATCAAGATCATGTGGGCATTCATAGGTAAAAAATCATATTGGTAAGTAAAAATGCCCTTAATTAAATAAAAAGTCCCGCCAAGCGGTCATCGGCTCGGCCGTTCGAGCGCTCATTTGTCTTCAATCCAATAGATCCGTCGGAAAGCGTACAAGCGTCTCTGATCAAATCGGTTGAGTTCTTTCCATTCGAAGTCTCCCATTCCCTATGTAATTCCCGCCTTCCCGTATTCCATTCCCCCATGCCATCTATTTTCCGCTGAACTGGTATTGGTGATTAGTCTTTCCTGGAAGAACTCTCTATGGGCTAGTAAGAAGGCGTGTTCAAGCTCTCTTTTAGATGGAAGCTGAAAGAGTATCTCAAATAGACTTTCTTTTCGACCAGAATTTCACTTTCTTTAGATCGCAAGTCAGTCTCTTAGAGTCCTTTCCTTAGTAGCAGGATCCTATCATAGGCGCACTCAGTTGAGTCTAGTTCAGGAGTGAAGGAAGGCCCCAAGTAAGTTTCTTCAAGCACTGGGAATCTATCGCTCTGAGGTCTACTCTTCTGGTAGTACGTGCTTGCCCTGTCCGCTCATCTGATCGAGAATCTCGAATCTGTTTAGCCTTGCTATCATCTGCTGGTCATCCCTTTCATTCAATCTGATGGTAACTGGAATCATAAATATGATGGGGCAATGAGGAAATAAATATAGTATAGCACATCTCTCCACGAATCTCTCTGTCTTGCTATTAGCCCTAGGCTTTCAAGTAGCAGTACCATTCTATGGTCTCTTCGCTGGAGTTCCCTCCTTTCTGGAGTTCACGACTTCTTTTATATGTCCGAATGTTGAGCCGATATAGCTTCTTTACAGCCTCTCATATGGGGGGAAGTATGGTGGATCAATAATAGGCCTTTCTGAAGGCATAGAAACTACATCTGAGGAAGATGCGGATATACAGATACGGAAGAGGAGCTCTACCCGGCGGGGTTGGCGTTCATCCCGTAGTTGGAGCGAATCACCTTCATTAGCTTAGTTCGAAATCCCCTTCTATTGGTCTGAGGGTTGTCAACATCCGCGAGGCTGGCCATCTTGCTAATTTACTTCTTTGCTGAACCGGGATTGGAAGTGGGATATTTATCTTCTTTCCCCCTCGATCTCTTCTCTGGATCTCACTGTCGAGTTATCTTCCGAGCTCATTTATCGAATTTGTCTGATGCCGGATTAGGTTGAAAAAACTTCGTATTGCGATCTCCGCTGACGATCGTTGTTTCCAGAAGATCTCCTCTTGGGGGTTGAACATAATGAAATTTTCCGTGTCCTCGGCTTCTCTGCTCATTTGAACAGGCTAGTTGGTTGTCTTAACCATTTAACCAAAGACCAATCTATGTATAGAAAAGAAACCAAGTGAACGAACAAGACTTTAGCCATTTAGAGAGTCTACGAGCTTGACTTTATCCAAGTTTGTAGAACGACGAGACGAATCATTTCGAGCGAGTAAGCAGATATAAAAAATCTCCAGAAAGCAACTCAACGGGAGAAACTAGATCCGCGGGTGTAGGCACTGGAACTGTAGTAGGTGAAAGAGCAGGTGTAGCAACCTGCGAGCTACAAGAGCGAGCCTCATAGCTTAGCTGCTGCTGGTACAACATAAGCAAAGGCTTATAAGTCAGTTGGCTCGGCATCGCCATCATCCATCGGCATCACAATCGGAATATTTTGAATCGGAAGCGACCTCCTCTGGTCTGGCCACTCCACTAGCTTCTATAGTTGTCACTAGCCTCTCGTCTGCTCTCATAACCAGCTTGATCAGAAACACGCCAGCTAGACATCCCGTCTCTTAACCGCTCCGTGGGTCCTTCTCCTCCCCCGGGCAAGCCAGAAATAAAAAAAGAAAGTTTCTGAAGGACAAGCAGAAAGCCTCCTCTTCGTCTCCAACAGCTTTCAGGCCACTAATCACCTCTGGTAATCTGGCTAACAATCTGAAGCTAGGCTTATCGATCGAATGCAAATGGTGAATTCTTCTTAACGGAAGTCTGTCTTTGATTGTTCTTCTCGGTTCTTTATTAAGTCAATAAGGGAATGAACATTGGTCATAAGCCCATTCCGTCTTTCTTTTAAACCAATAATCACGGTTGAGGTTTACTTCAATTTCTTGATTTCCTGAGGTGGTTGATGATCTGTTCACAGGTCTGCTCTGTCGAATCTCCTCTTCGGCTCTGGCTATTCTATGCGCATAGCCTCCTCTCCATCGGTAATCGGCAACTCAAAAACAAAACGCATTGCCTCGGGTTAACTCGTCTGGTACCGTCACTTCCATCGCAACTGGATCTCTTCCCGCAACAATCACCGCTGGAACTGGACCAAGCGCACTAGGAACTGGAGCTGTTGTAGTCGTAGCTAGCAAACCCGAAGAGTCTCATATTAGCCTTAGCCATCGCACCGTGAACCGGCGGACAAGAAGGAATCGCCATCGCCAGCCTAATCCCAATCAATAGGAGTTTTATTTATGAGTCCAAATGAGCTCGTGAAAACAGTAACTCGTCTTTCCGCCCTGGTCCCGCGAAATAAGTAAGACTGACAAAGTCCAAGGGCAATAGAATAGGTGCCAGTATCCATAGGCTTGTAGGTATGAGTTCGGATGTAGGCTGTTCTCTATGGCCAGAGAACAGTCGTCTCAGGAATCGTTTAGAGTGTTAGCAGATTGCCTTAGCGAAAAAAAAAGTGGGAAAGCCGTGTAGTGATCATCCGCTCTCTCTCACTAGCTGGCGCCGCGTTTCAGTGAGTGCTCTACCCCTCGGTATGGTACCGGAAGTACTTGGTATTGGTAGTAGTCTCAATGTCTTTCCCTGCCTTGATAGGAGTTGAGGGTATCAGAGTTGAGAGTTGTAAGTAAGGATTCTCCTCTAGGTACAATTCCAGTCTGTCTTCATTCAATTGATCAGTCTTCCCCTCTCCTAAGTACGAGTTGAGAGTGTCGGGAAGTATCCTATAGGGCTAGTCCATGTGTGACTTCAATGCTTTGTAGGGCACAACAAGAAGGAGCTCCGCCAGCAACCCTAGCGCATGAAAGCAGCTCAGAACAGCGCACGCAAGCAACTGAACCGAACCTTCAGTCTGAACCAAACCTTCCAGTTCCAAACTGTCAAGACCATCGCTGGCCACCCCCACTCTCAACAAACTCAAATACTTCCTATGGCTCTGTGCCCATAATCGTCTTCCAACCAAGAGCCATCTGCACCACATACACATTATAGCTGAAAACTTCTGCCCTCACTGTCCTTTCGAAACGGAAACTGTTCTCCATGTGCTTCGAGACTGCACAAAAGCTAAAACTAGATGGAGGGAGTCAATTTCACCCAACAACCCCCAGAGGATATCCTCACTTGGCTCAAAACCAACTGTCTCAATCAGACAGCGCACACCAATCAAATCCCATGGAACACATTGTTCACCTTCACATGCTGGCACCTTTGGCTTCAAAGGCATTTATAAAAGAAAAACAAAATATGAGCGAAAATTGGACCCTACCACAATCATTGCCAAAGCTGCCGAATACCATTTCCTATCACCATCTACCTCAGCAGTTCGCCAATGACGCATCAAAATGGTCAAATGGAAACCGCTAGACATTGGATGGATGGATAAAGCTGGACACGGATGGCTCCTCAAAGGGTAACTCAGGACCGGGCGGAACAGGAGGCTGGATGGAATGAAGGGGACGATGGATTGCAGGATTCTCCATCCACATTTTGAAAAGTTCTGTTAGGTTCTTAGTAGCAATCGGCGACCTTTTCTTCTTTTACTTCACATAGCTTTTCGTCTCTTTGATAGCTGGAAGTTCTCCAAAAGTATGAAAAGCTGGAGGACTTTGTACCATCCATTCCGGTGTGGTTGGATTCTGTTCAACAGCCCAAGGACTTGGAGCACATCTTTTGTTCTTTCCACTGCTTGAAGTGATTGTTACGACCACGAAGAAACGACAAATCCCAACTACGGATATATAAGAGCCAAAACTGCTAAGGGCATTCCATCCAGCGTAAGCATCTGGATAATCTGGAATGCGACGTGGCATACCCGAAAGCCCTAAGAAATGCATAGGAAAGAAGGTCAGATTAACCCCGAAAAAAGTGATCCAAAAATGGATTTGACCTAAAGTTTCAGGGTATGTCCGACCAAAGATTTTACCTACCCAATAGTGAAATCCTGCAAATAAAGCAAAAACGGCTCCCATAGAAAGTACATAATGGAAATGTGCAACCACATAATAAGTATCATGTAGAGCAATGTCTAGCCCAGAATTTGCCAGAACTATTCCAGTGAGTCCTCCTATGGTGAACAAAAAGATGAACCCTACAGCAAATAACATGGGTGTTTTGTATTGTATCGAACCCCCCCACATGGTAGCGATCCAACTAAAGATTTTGATTCCAGTGGGGACAGCTATGATCATGGTAGCTGCGGTGAAGTAGGCACGGGTATCAACGTCTAAGCCCACAGTAAACATATGATGAGCCCAAACAAGAAATCCAAGGACGCCTATACTGATCATGGCATAAACCATGCCTAGATACCCGAAAACCGGTTTTCCCGAAAAAGTAGAAACGATATGACTTATGATACCGGATCCAGGCAGAATGGGAATATACACCTCTGGATGACCGAAGAACCGAAAGAGATGCTGGTATAATATTGGGTCTCCCCCTCCAGCGGGATCAAAAAAGGTTGTATTAAAGTTTCGATCAGTTAATAACATGGTAATTGCCCCTGCCAGTACCGGAAGTGATAATAAAAGTGGGAATGCTGTCACTAGAACGGACCAAACAAATAGGGGTGATCTATGCATAGTCATTCCAGGTCCACGCATGTTGGAGATAGTTGTTATAAAATTGATAGAACCTAAAATGGATGAAACACCAGATAGATGAGGACTAGAAATTGCTGAATCAACTGCTCCTCCAGAATGGCTGGTAATACCACTTAAGGGCGGATAGACCGTCCACCCAGTTCCGCTACCCACTTCTACTAAGGCTGAGCTTAATAGGAGCAAGAGACTTGGTGGCAACAACCAGAATGAAATATTATTTAATCGTGGAAATGCCATGTCAGGCGCACCTATCAGAATCGGAACAGACCAATTACCAGATCCACCTATCATCGCCGGCATAACCATAAAAAAGATCATTAAAAAAGCGTGAGCCGTTATTAAAACATTATAAAGTTGATGATTCCCACCAAGAATTTGATCGCCGGGTCGTGCTAATTCCATACGAATCAGTACTGAGAAGCATGTGCCCATCACTCCAGCAATGGCACCGAAGATGAAATATAGAGTCCCTATATCTTTGTGGTTAGTGGAGAACAGCCATCGGACCGGATTTGTCATAAAATTGAGATGATTTTCTTGTAGCTCCGCTTCTTGCTCTAAAAATGAAGAAAGACTTGTCGGAAATGGCCGGTTGGGTTGGTCCAACCAAGAAAGGCATGGGAGTCTTTGGGCATGGAAAGCTTCGCATTCTTTTCGATCTTGTACCCGGTACACTGAACACCAACCCAATCTTGATGATTTAAAGAAAAGTAGAAGCAACTACATCAAGAACCTCTATTCCTTACGTGAACGGACGCTTTCTTTGAACTAATTCATAGGCGCTTTCAATTAGTTAGACTTCACATCACACACTCTCACTATATAAACAAATAGTTGAAGCGGTCCTGAGCGTGACATCTGCTCGTAAGTGGTCTTAATTTAGGAATTTTTTTTATTCTTAATAACAATTAAGCTTTTGGGCACACAACAACACAAACAAGTTAAGCGCGAGGTTTTTCCTCTGGTAAAAGATTGGTATTTCGGTGGGTAGGGAAGGAAATGGGCTGGTGTGGCGCGCCATACACTGAAGGATAACTCGGCCAGGAGTACAGCGTTGTTGATAGACGAGGAGTTTTGGGGCTGTCCGTTGGAGAAAGAAAAAGAGGTAGGCTTTTTGTAAATGAGAGAATTGAACCCTCTTAATTTCTCATAGCTCAAAGGAAGTCGAGTCCATCCAGAGCGAATGGACTGTTATTTTAAACTTTAATAAAAAAAAGAAAAGTGCTAGGTCAAAAATAGAAAAGGCCATACGCATCGAGTGCACCGAGAACGAAAGAAAGCTGACCAAGAAAACGTTCTAATCTACCTTAGTATCTGAACCCTCGCTGCAAACAAAAACAAAAGATAAGGAAACCATGCCTTGCTCAGAAATGGATTCACCTAGCGCGAGGCCCCTGCAGCTGCTACCGCTCAATTTCTCCGAGGAGAGAATCCCGCCATTGCAGCTTCTTGCCTTTGGTGGTCTTGCCAGCATTCGTTTAGGAAGTCTAGGTTTGCTCGAAGAACTTCTCTAAAGAATAAAGAATGGGGATTGCGTACGCCCCCAGCAATTTGAAAAAGGCGATGGAGAGTGAGAGAGAATGGAGCTCCGGAGGCTTTTCTTGCTAATCTTATCCGGTGAGTTGCCTTTTCACCTCTCTGATTTTGATGCTAGACATTTTTGTGCTCTTGTGCTTTTCTTATGAGACCGAAAATGAATGCTTTCTTTGCAATCGTTGGTGGCTAATTAGTTTCTGTTACAGCTTGTTCCATCTTTCTTTATTTTTTTCTTATTTGATCTTAAGTTCTGGTTCTCTTTGTAAACCTGCTTTCTTTAGCTCGAACCTGTGAATGCCCAGAACTGCAAATCAATCCGTTTGACCGCTCTCTCATGGGGAAAAACAAGTGTGGATCTTGCTCTCCCAGCCAGAAAACCTCGCGAATCTCCCCCCTCTTCTTCCTCGGCTAGCTCTCTCCTGCTAGCCTTAGGGGGATGAGGGTGCTTCTCAGCCATCAATCAGAATCTCTTCCAAGAAGAAATCCCATCCGTCCATAGGCTTGCTGACCAGCAGATCTCTCAGGTCAAGACCAACTCATCTTTACACTCTTTGGACCTCCAGTCGCCTCTCACCTCCTGGTCCAGACGAATCCAACCAATCAGATCCTTGCCAACTCGGCCACCTGGACGCGGGATCCAATGAGAATGCGACAGCAAAAGCAAACTACTACCCCCCGGTAAGCCTAAACGCTCCATCTTTAACTGCCAAGTCAGCTCCCTTTGCCTCCGATATGGATAAAACAAGGTCCAAGAACAAGAATCTTTCTATTTTTGAGCCGTTCACATGCTATTCTCACAAAGCAAAAACTACCCGAAATGGAAACTCACAAGCCAAAAAGCTTCCACCCCCATTTACTCTGAATAATCATAACCACCTCTCTTGCCCCTGGGAAAGGGATTGAATTTTCAAAGAATGCCATTTCTCCTGAACCAAAAAAGGCCCAAGACACGCACTTGGAGTTCAGGATTTGAAGAATTATAGAATAGAAAGCTGTTGAACCTGACCTATCAAAGGGAAAGGTCTTTTTTATCTCTAATACAATCCGTCAAAAGGCCCTAGCCAAGTGGAAAAACAGCTTAATCGGCCATGTGGTGGGCAAAAGACCATAGTACAATACCCTTGAAATACCACCTAGAGAAAGCATGGAAAGTTGCTGGCAGTTTCGAAATAAAAACCCTAGCAGACGGCTTCTTTTTGTTTCAATTCACATCAGCTGAAGATTGTATCAAAATCCCGGAGTCCGGCCCTTGGTATATTCTTTGCAAACCGCTCCTTATTAAAAAGTGGGATCCTAGCTCAAAACCTAAAAGAGTTAACCTACACTCGGTTCCCATTTTGGTTAAACTCCCTTGACTTTATTTGCAGTTTTGGGATAATGAAGGTATTGAAGCTATTGGCAGCTACCTAGGTGTCCCTTTGTATGTTGACGGACCCACAGCCACCGGGTTTCGCCTAACTTTTGCTCGCATTTGCGTTGAAATAAACCCTTTCATTTCTCTTCCATATTTTATCACCATAGATTCCAATGATGGAAACCAGATCCTTGAAAAAAAAAATGCCAAACCTTTCTTCCTTCCCTTTAAAACAGCCAGCTCAAAAAAGAAAAAAACCAGCACAGATGATAAAAGAAAAAAAAACCTGGTTGAAGAGAGCAAGCCTCAAGAGTTTTCCGAAAACAGATTTGAGATTCTAAACGTGTGTGAGGAAGAGATTGACACTGAACTCCCAACGGTTGAGGCTAATTCATCAGAATCTGAACCAGGCCAAAACTTGCACTCTCATTGGCTTTTGGTGCCATCGAGAAAAATTGTATCCATTTTTCCATCTCATTCTGGCCCTAAAGACTATCTTCCTCCTATTTATGGCTGCTTTCTCCACAGGACCTAGAAGAGCTCCCATTATTCTTCCAGCTCAATGCCTGAAAACCTGTTATTCTCTCACCCGGTTGACAGCATCGCTTACTATTCTTTCCGCGGTTTCCTGCACATCTATAGGAGAAAGACCCCCCCTCCTACTTGAATGGGTTGTATTATTCCTTCATGTATATCCAATAATGCGTAGTAGTCGTGTAGTGCCATTACGCTTAGTAGCTCTGTTTGCGGTATAAGTGTCCAATATGCCAAATATCCGATGGAAACACATGGAAGTAGTATGCTTCAATTTTCTGCTAAGGAAGAGAAGACCTTCTCTGTAAGGACGCAACTTGAAAGGAGGGCGAGTAGTCTACTCGAATTTGGGGGTTCGGGGTCGGATGATGACAATGACCCTACCAAACGAAGATGGAAAGCAGTTTCGAAAAGCTGCATTGACACAAGCATTTCTCTAATTCGCGAATGAATTTTCAATTTAGTGGTTGACACCACGAATGAGAGTTTGCGTGCTGGTCTTGCAAATCCGAGTACTCAGAAATGGAATTCGGCTATAAGAACCGCCCTTGAGGAGCGGTTTGGACATTCTCGATACAATTGGAGACGCATTGCCCACTTCCTCATTGTTAGTAGTGAACTAACAATGGAAGGCGAGCAAAGCCCATTTTTTCTTAAAGTTATCGACTTGGTTAAAGAACACTAGGGATCTGCTGTCGGTATTGGAAACGTGTTCAGTTCTTTGATCCATGATTAGTAAGTGAAGTAAGGATGATATTTTCTTTGATCTATTATGGAAAGAAGGAAGGCCAGCGGGTGGAGAATAGCGAGGGGGAGGGCGGCGACCCTTGCTTGATTTTTCCGTGAGGAGGGGAAAAAGAAATTGTATTCTAAAACGAAGTATATATTATCTGTAAATCGTCTGATTTTCTCTTTTTTCTTTCTATTATTTCTATTTCTTACGCAATTCGAAGACTATTCGGCGACACAGTAAGACTGTTTGGCGACACAGTAAGATTTTTTTCCGATTCCTTTAATCTTGGCTCTTTTTTTCTTTCTTTCGTTCGTTTTCTATGTCTTAAGCATAGTGCACGAAAGAAGAGTATGGCATCTCTGCTTTATGCTTGATAGTTCAAGTAGGTAAGCCAGTCAGCAAGCCTATTCATTCCATGCAAGCAAGCTAGCCAAGGGGCCAAAGAGTAGTAGGCTTTCAAAGAATCTCCTTCCCTGCTGTCTGTCCTTTCCTTTCTTTTCCTTCTTAGCGCGTAGTGGGAAGAGATGGTGCTATCGTATACTTTCTCATGCGTGCTTTTCTTTTAGGAGTTATTTTTATCTCTAATTCCCTCTAACTATCAATTTGATAATCGAAGACAGATGGTAGCGTAGGAGATAGGGCCTGATTGAGTACTTTGCAATCACCGAACTGCTTTCGCGAACCTTCAAGCTTGAAGGTGTAAAGGAAAGCATACAATCTTCATAGCCTTTTTTTTTGTACCATAGAATTTGCTCTTACAGAATCCGAAATAACCATTGCAAGGAGGAATCGGAGTTTATCCCTTCCCACTTTTAGGGAAGGTTGGATTCATAGATGCACTGATAACACTGATGCCAACTATTCTTTATTTAATATAAAATAACTCCCCCTTTAGATGCAGAGAATGCAAGCTCCTATCGAATAGGCAAGAAGGAAGGGAAGGCACTTGCGAGAGCTTAGATCCGTATGAGGAAAAATCGGTTGTGATAGAAAGAGTTGTGAAAGAAAAAGCTGCTTTCGTAAGCGCTCTTCTTGGAATTGAAGCAGTTCTAGAATCAGCTCTTAGGACAACTAGGCTTCTTTGCGCAATTGAATAAATAGTTAACCCACACACAGAATAGGCTGCTTGAGACTAAGCCTTGACGCTCTTGGCAATAACCGCTGCTACAGTTGGAGTTGCCGGTTCTTTTAGTATTTAGTAAGAATCCATTAGGAATTTTGGGATGTTTTTTTCCCTAAAGAGTCACACATTAACGGAGGGTAATCCTTATGTCTTTCCTTCCGGGCAAAGAAGGTAAATCGGGAAATCCAAAAATGGGTTAGTTCCTAATGGCTGAATAAAGTATAAGTTTCCCCTATTTTCAAAGCAGATACAGTTTAAGAGCTAGTGTTCTTTCCTGTTCCTAAAGCCAGAAATGCCTGGTAAGGAAGAACTGATTCGGAGTTCTTTTCCCTGAAGGGAGAATAAGGGCCATGCCCGACTCGGAACTTAACTAACTGCTTAAATTACCTGGGTGGAGAAAGATGCCCTAAGCTAAATAAATGAAACTGGCAAGCAAGTTCCTAGGTCTGTATAGATACCTATACTTATAATGATAATGAGCTACGCGTATCCGCAGTACGATCCCGCTTTCCTTTGCCACTCAAGTGTACTTCGTGCTTAGGCCCCTTCTTCCCTTCCCTAATTAAAGGATAAGGGGGGGAGTGTAGGTTTCCCGGAAATGTAGGATAAGTTCTTTCTTATACTTTTCCCGCTCATCGTCAGTCTTGTTAAGTACCTGACAGACCTCAGGCATTTGGAATGAAGTGCTGGATAGAAAGCTTGGCTATTTTAGAATATCCCAACGAAATTGGGATATAGGTGTTAAAGGCATTCTTGATTAAGAAGTTTCCTGGCTCTTATCTTAGGATGCCAATCATGCAGCTAAGTGAGATGTCCCAATCGGGCAGGTAATGCTTTGAGTGAAGTTCCCATTGATTGAAGCCAGTTTAAGAGAGCTATTGCTTGCTTCCTTGGCTCACAGCTTGAAGATATATTCTGTCAGCAGGAAAGGAAGGTAAGTCGAATCCCACTCGTTTTGAGTTCTCGAAGAGCAAAAGATTGAATTCATTCTTCCTCGCCCGGTATGCTGGCTTGGCTTCTTGATTGGCTATTGCCATATAAGACATCTATGTTATACCAGCAGACATGGCAAGATACATATTAAAAAAATAGAATGAGCCAAATGCCGACCTAATAAGGACGCTTGGGGGAGACTTTTTAGTTTCCCGACAGGTCGATGTACAACCGAAAGGTGAATGCTTTACCAAACTCGTGTACACTTTCATGTGTATTGATTTCCGCTTATTACATGCTTGGTTTCCTAAATTCTTTCTCCACAAGCACCCCCATTTTGAGGTACCATCAACAGCAAGACCCTACAAATGGCATCGCGAATCCCCTGACTTAACCACCACTTCTTGATCCGTTCTTTCGGAAAAACTTTATTGATTGGAAGGGAAATCCTTTCCTGAATGTGATGCTATTTGATCGGTGAGGAAGTTTTTTTCTGCGAATGCTTTCTTTCTATGAAATCCTGTTGCTATGTCTCACGAAGAGTAAGGGGACAGTCACAGGCCAGCTTACTAATCAATTTCGACTCCCTCAACTTGGTTGGTGTGCCTGCTTCTTCCGACCTCTATCCAAAGAAAGAATCGAGGCAATTCTTCCGGGTAGCACTTCAATGCCAATTTTGAAGACGCTAAGCGCGAGACCAGCCTTGGGCTAAGCAAAAAAGGTCCTGGCTTTAGTAAGGTTAAGGTTACGAATCGAATCCAATTTTCGGGCTGAACCTTGGGAAAAACTTTCTTCCTAGAATCTCAGTCCCTCCGCTCTGAGAAGGATTTCTAGCTAGTCTTCCTTATGCACCGGGGAAAGGACTTAAAGAATCGAGTTATTCACATTCAACTATGGAAATTCTTCTTAAGAGCTGAAAGCAAGAGTTCAGAG
The DNA here is from genome assembly GCA_903798405.1 of Fraxinus platypoda. Classification (NCBI taxonomy): domain Eukaryota; kingdom Viridiplantae; phylum Streptophyta; class Magnoliopsida; order Lamiales; family Oleaceae; genus Fraxinus; species Fraxinus platypoda. The sequence goes on along the minus strand of CAIGRT010075883.1, from coordinate 4,585 downwards.
TGGCCAAGAAGAATCAAAGTTTATTAAATCAATCATTCCGCATAGGAGCCATTCCTTAGCTAATTAATCTTTCTACGAGATTCTAATAATAGATCTTCTCTTGGATATGATAGATTTCTATTTTATTATAAGGAAAGGACGTTAGGACGAGGGCGAGCTCATCAGTCTTGGGGAATGGGAGAAAAAGGATAAGAGTGAGATTCTACTTGCCGCTAAAGCCCTCACCCCAGGGGCAGGGAAAAGAGTCAAAACTGAAGAAAGAACATATTTTCACATGGCATTGGAGGTATGTAAATATCTATTTTCATGCTATTTCTCTTTTTCAAAGACCCTATCATATCACCACGCCCATCTATCTTAGATCTATAAAAAGAACAATAGCTTTACCTATGAAAAAACATTTCTTCCCAATCGACAAGGTGCACGCACAGCCGAACGCAGCTCTAGCCCTATAGACATTTCAAAAATTCACTTTATATAAAGCGAAGGAATGGAACTAAGATATAGATATGGGAATGAAAAGCAAAGTCCCATACCTCTCGTCTCGGACGAACTCTGCTCATCCTTTTCTTTGAGGGTAAGTAAGTCGAATGGTTACAAGGAATAAGCAGTCTTAGCTCCAGTTTCCCTTTCTTCGTGACTGGGACTGCACTTTTTGAATTGGACAGCTTTCACAGGCTAGACTAGGTAAATTGAATACCAGCAGGTTTATCGTATAATAAGAGAAAGGCTGCACATTCATAGGCTCTTAGATGGCATTCTTGTGAATAGAATAGGCATGAAGCCAATCTCTCCGTGAATAACCAGTGAATGAAATAACCCTTATTTGCCTAGGAGCTCTTGGATAGAAGACTGCTATAGAATCAACTGCTATTGCTATTGAATTCCATGCTAGTCTTAGTGCTACAGAGGCAGTAGCAGTAGCAAGACGCAAGGTTTAGAATCCACTAAGGGTTTTAATGGACGAGGAATAGAAGGTTGAATGGCATTTTGAGTAGGTTTTTAGCCCAATTGAATCAATGGTTAAGATAGCCACGAGCAGAGAAGAGGCTGCATGTAAGGGAGGGTGGGCTAGAATCCAAAGATCTATTTGTCTTTATACTTAATCTGAACTGAATGACTAATAGAATAAAAAAGCTCCAAAGAGCATGAACCCCCTAGTCATCTTTATTAGATGAACTAAGAAGATTTATTTTGTCGGTTTTTTGGTCTGACTCAAGTGCAATTTCTTGCAATAAACTAGATTCCGATGCTTTTGTTCTCCCGTAGAACGATAAAAAACCACAGTTATCAAATGATTAACGGCAGGGAAGACCCCTTTCTGGCCTAGGTAGATCAAATCAATAGGATAGTCTTACTCTTCTCTTCGGATTGAAAGATAGGAGGCCCATTTTCGAGGACTTCAGAGGGGGTCCAGGCGAGTAGAGGATAAGTGTATACTACGACTATGCTGGGGGGGCACATGTAGTCTACTATTGATAAAATAGGGGCGAGTGGAGTGCATAAGTCAAGCACGGACACGGAACGAGACAAGCTGCTAAAGTCATTCCTCCTTTCCTAATCCTTAAGGAAGGGATACTCTATGACAGACACTCTTGCTCCCTGCTATCCTCTCAATTGGTTAGTCAGTAGTAGAATAGATTGCCTGGCAAAGGAAGCCCAATTATCGGCAGAGACATCGCACATTGCAGCAGTCTAACCGCACTTTGACCTTTAAGCTGCTCAGTCAGAAAAATAGAGTATAGCAGCCCTCTCGTACTAGAGTAGACAGCAGCACACGTAACGGGCCGAGCGAAGAGCTCAACGGAGTCAGGCCTTGCCTTCCCCTTGAGTTGAGAACAAACTAAAAGCAACCCCTTTGCTGATCTCATGTTGCATATAGTAATTGCAGAAACTTCTAACGACCAGTTGATATGTAGTGAGTCCAGATAAGTTACCGAAGCCAGCTTTCCGTGGTAATTCCCGAAGGAAGTAAAACACGAGGTCTAGCGCCCTAGACCGGGGACTCAAAGAAAGCACAACTGGAGGACTAACTACGTAACAACCCATTCCATACCAAAACGGTGGATTAAGCCCCTCATCATAGAATGATACAGGCTAAACCGGGAGGAGTAGGTAGAGTTAGCTTCCGAAGGAGACAAGACGGCTGCAATTGTGGAATAAAAGGACGGGCTGGTAAGAGCCTTTTTCCACGGAAGGTACCCTTTCTAAAGGTAACTTCCAGCCATGTTCATACTCGACACGACGCCACACCGGATACATATTGATACCTGGTTGGTTGGCGAATAGATGTTGAGATAATGATTTTGTGTCGCGGTAAAACACAGGATTGAGTCAGTGTAAAGTAGCAGCGGATATGCGACAATGACAATCTTTAGCACTCATTAGTCCCAGTCCCGACACTCGACTTTCAGCTTGGAGCGAAAGACAAAGGAAAACAATCGGAAGAGCTCACAAAGACGTGGCCAAATGAGCTACCCGATTCATGAACAGATGCATTCTATACGCCATGATAAGATCTTTCTGGTACGGCAGGTTCCAAGGAAGAAGAAGAGCTCAAGTCTGTCCTATGTCCTATCATCGGGCGGGAAAGCCCTCACTCTGCAAGCACTGTGCCCAGCGTTGATGAATCTTCTATCAGGTTTGATTTCGACCCTGATGAACCTGGCACCTCTCTTCAAGAAAGCCAGAAAGCAGAAGCTAAGGAAAAGGCATTTGATGGGATGACTCTATCTATGGGCCTACTCAATTTCAAAGGTTAATGTGCGTAGAGATGACTTCTGTCAATAGGCAACTGCCACTCTATAATATACGCAACCTCACTCCAGTAGCCGTCGTAGTTGAGGACATAGCTACGAGAGAAAAGAAAGAAGACCTTGCCAATGTCTTTACCTTCAAAAAGCTGAGGCCCAAGTCCAATCCGAATAAGCTGTGAATTGGCTTTCTCTCTTGATCTACGATATTGGACTATCGGGAGTTTGACACAGCCTTTAGGGGGGCATGACAGCAGATAGGGACTACCCGCCTGGCCTCTCCGCCCAAGCCATATTATAACACACACAGGTGAGACAAGATAGCAGACTGAAAGTGAGTTTGGCTGTGATTCACGATGCTTAAGACATGCTAGTCGGACTCGGGAAGGAGAGTACCGGTTCCGAAGGCTTAAGACTCAATTTCTCTGTTAGCCGGGAGTGCACTTCCAACTACCAGGTTGCGGAAGGTTCCAAGCATATCACAGACCAAGTTGACCTTCTTCTTGTTCGATCCGGGTTTGACAGCCAAGAGAAGACCGTTCATGGCCTGGCTTGTAACCCAGACAGTTCACCTAGCAGGGCAAGAAGCGGAGTGTTACCGATCTTACTTGGTTTACTGAGCTATCCGCTACGCCCCTTAGTGCGCACTGGAGTTTCACTTCTTCCCCGAAAGCATGGCCGGACTGGAAAAGGAACCAAAGGATTAGACATGGCCCTAGCTAGGATCCAACTTCCCGCTATATCCGACAAGCAATCAATCAAGTAAACCAGTCAGTGCTAACCGGGTCTTTAAGTGAGCGGAGTCGTGAACAGAGAAAGATCTTAGGGCGATCTCGCATTGCTGCCTCACAAAGCCCTTCCTTCTTTGGCGATAGTTCCAAGGCGCACTGAAATATATAACTCCTAAGCCGTAGGAGGAATTTCTTCGTAAGGGCGCACAAGGCTTTCTTGTTGTGTTGGCATATCGGCTTACGGGAGTGAAACCGAGCTCGGGATCGCCTAGGATGTTTGTTCTGGTCTTGTCCGGGGTTAGAGAGAAAGTTGACTTAAACGAGTTGGGTCCGGCTAAGAACAAGTTCGTGTTGGTCCTTCGGGCGCTAAGAAGCTATTAAACTCAGTGGCTCCGCGCCCACGATCTCTCCCAGCTGGATCACTGAAAGAAGGATGCGACGAATCATCACTCGAGGCCTCAGACCAGAGAATGGAGGTTTTCTCAACCGTTTTTGGTTGAATGAATTGGAGAGCTTGCTAGCGAACCATAAAATCCTAGCCAAGCGGATGGCCGGTGTCTAAGACAGGGCTTCACTCGCAAGGGCAGGACATCCGGAAAACATAAGAAGGTTCGGACGTGAAGTGACTCCGGGATTAACGACTGGAGCATCCCAGTGTCTTGGAGTCGGAGGCCAGCCCCATGTGAAAGATCGGGATCAAAGACCCACAGCTCGTGACTTTGACATGCCATGAGCCAAGAACGAGAAGAGGAATCCGCGGTGAAGTCGTAACAAGGTAGAATCAATGGGAAGAACACTCGGAATTGAGAGGCCAGCCAGGTTGATCGGGTAATGGCTCCGGATTCCACCACGCTACCACTATTCTTCTTGTCTTTGTCAAGCACTGACACATGGAATCACAGGGCACAGCCCAATCGAACATCAATCACTTCCCGACCTGAGTGCTACTTTAGTTATTTAAGACACAGTGCGCTCACTCGACTGTCATTTCTTCCTTACGGCTACGGCTAAGCCGGACTCTCTCTTTCAGTTCTTACCCGGTTAATTGACTTTAAGTGAGTTAACCCGGATAGAGACTTGGCTTGGACAGGGCATTTAGTA